>PVLC010022041.1:0-27167 GCA_004027655.1 Graphiurus murinus | reverse complement strand
TATACATGTGGCAGGTTTATTTCTAGGAAAGCAATACATTATTTTTAAAAGAGATAAATCCTATGCCTCACTCATGACTGCCAGAGAAGGAAAATAATTTCCATATGACCAATGAATAGCCAAAAGATATAAAAGATTAGACATAAGATGTTTGGGTAAATGCTCAATACAAACAGTAACATTTAAATAGGGCTGGGAAACTTGGTGTGGTGGTGCACACTTGTAATCCCAGTACTTGGGAGGCTGAGACAGGAGGATCACAGGTTCATAGCCAGCTTCAGCTACTTAGGCTCTCCTCTACTTAGTGAGATTGTGTTTCAAAATAAAGAATAAAAAACAGGGCTGGGGGTGTAGCTCAGAGGTAGAATGCCCCTGGTTCAATCCCCAGTACTGCAAAATAAGTAAATAAATAAATGAATAAATGAATGAATGAATAAATAAATAAATAAGTAAATAGGGCTGGGAGTGTAGGTTGGGGATAGAATATCCCTGGTTTTCCCAGTACCAAAAAAAAAAAAAAAAAAAAAAGAATGTAGTTTGTTTTCACTTCACTTTCACCTTTGTATTTTTAGTTTCTCCATTAATAGTTTTTAATTTTTATTAATAAATTTTGTGATGACAAATACATTACTAGGTCTATTTTCTGTTCGGTCTGTTGCGGGCAGTGTCTCTACTTTGTAAAATGAAATTGTCTTTTCACTTCCTTTAACTCTTCTTCCCTGACCCCACCTCTCAGTTTACACATTTACTTTTATAACATGATTGTTGTTTTTATTTGTATTCAGTTCCATAATTATAATGAGTTCTTTGATGTTTTTACTCAGAATGACTAAACTTTAAAAATAAACAGCATTTACATTATAACCATTTTTTTCATAACACTGCTGAGAATTAAACCTGGAATAATCTTTCTTCCCAATGTTTCTTTTTGTTTGCCTTGAGTTACTAGCTGTCTTACTTATTTTTAGTCTATTTTCTCTTTTTATTATATTTTTGAATACTTAAAATTTATCACTTATAGTGCCATGTCTCTGAAATAAATTTTTCCCCTGGATATGTCTTGAATACCTTAGTATTCTAATTCCAATATGGATTGATTACTCTTTTGGGCTCATTGAACACCCAGTTTTCTGGGATTTTATTTAATTAATCTATTGTATTGGTTAAACTATTTTCTGTATCTCATGTCTTCTTCTTGCTTTGTTTCCATCTTTATTTGGCTAGGCACATTTTTAAGCAATGTGTAAACTAGTATGCATAATACATACATTTTCAGTTCTTGTTTGAATAAAAATAAAACAGGATTTTATTCTAGATCCACACTTTATAGTTTTTTTGGATATAGGATTCTAGATTAAAAATCATTTTCCTTTAAAATTCTGAAGTAACTTTTCTATTACTTTTAGCATCTATCTCATGAGTAACTTAATTCTACTTGGATTCTTACTCTTTTTTAACTATTATCTAGATTATGTATGAAGTGGGCTGTACTGGAGGCAAAATCCTATAGATGTCTAGGAGTATGAAATTTCAGTCATAATAGAATGTGGAAACAAGAGATGGGACTAAAAAGAGGATGTGGTAGTCAGAAGAGTCCCTTAGAAGTGCCAGTACTGGGTCCCTAGGATCTGCAAATGGTTTCATTACATGGTGAAAGAGCCTTGGGGGCAAAACTGTGAGAACACGGAAAGAAAAAAATAATTGGGGTTCTCCCCCATTCATTGGCCCTCGGGGTCCATGTTTCTCAGTTCTTCTGGCCAGGAAAGCTGGTAGGTATTTGTACTGTTCTTACCGCTGCAGAGAAGCTTTGTTACTGAGTCTCCATTGGGATGATGTTGGAAGATAAAGCAATAAAACTTAAAATGGGAGAACTATGACTTATTCTCTAGGTTTTAGCATCTCTCTCCAAATTATAGCATGTGTGTGTGTGTGTGTGTGTGTGTGTGTGTGTGTGTGTGTGTGTGTGTGTTACTGGAGACTGAATCCAGAGGCATTCTACCTGCGAAATACATCACTGCCCTCCCCCCTTTTAATTTTGAAGTAGTATCTCACTAGGTTGCTGAGAGTCTTGCTACATTGCTGAGGCTGTTTTCAAACCTATGCTCCTCCTGTTGCAGCCTTCCAAGTACTAGGATTACAGGCATGCTCCACCACTCCAGCTTCCAATTTATCTGTTATTTTTTGGCACCAGGCATGGTAGCACACATCTGTAATCCCAGTACTTAAAGGCTGAGACAGGAGGACTACAAGCTTGAGGCCAGCCTCAGCAATTTAGGTAGACTGGCAACAATCTAGAAAGATCCCACTTCAAAATAAAAAGTAAAATAAAGCTGAGAGTGTAGCTGAGAGGTAGAACATAACTAGCTTAAATCCTTAGCACCACAAAACACAACAAAAAAAGTCTTCAGATTTTCCTTTCTTATTTCAATCAGAATAACCAATGGGAGAAATAAGCAGGCAGTAGTAGGCTTACTCCATCTTGGCCATCTCTGGGAATCTAAAGAAGGTTTTAAATAATTAAATATAAAATGAAAAACATGGCCAGTTATCAGAAGTATGAGATAACAGAAAAAAATAAGGTTATTTGTGGAACTACTAATTTGCTGTGTAATGAGTCAACAATGATTTAGGGTCTACCTAGGGTATGGGTAGGACACTACTCTGGGGAGCAATTGAAGTCCAATCAAACAACATGGATAAGGAGATACAAGATTTGACTTGAGAACAAAAGATGAGGGGCTTGACAAGATGCAAAAAGAGTGTAGAGTCCTGAAACTCAGAATATAGAGGGTTAAGAAAGGAGAATCATCAGGCAAAGACTGCTGTCTGTGTATCTGTCTCCCGATAAATGTTAACTACTGTGTCTCAGAAGTAGCAGAAATGATATAAACAAAGGTTCAGTTGATGATAACGGAGATGAAGTGATTGAGCTTGTATGAAAAAGACCAAGAGTGAGTCCTGTCATGACAGTTTGAGTCAAGTGACTTGCATTTTATAGGTATTCTAAACTGGAGTACATGGAGACAGACTGGACCGGCATTGTTGAGGACATTAACTTTGAAAAGGGGGAGAGAAAATGAAGGAAACTAGCAAGGAATAGTGACCAAAAAAAAAAAAATTTTTCAAAAGAAAGTGGTAACTCCCAGATGCTTGGGATATTTGGAACTCTAGGCAATTAGCTCCAGGAACATTTGGGAAATCAATTTTTAAAATTCATATATATATATATGAATATATATACATTAATTTCACTTACTATGTATAAATCATGAATTTATATATGTATAAATGAATCAACTTCAATGTTAATATAACAATCCTTTCATTAATTGTCATTTTCGTTTATCAAATTTTACTTATTGTCATTTATTGTATCAAGTAACAATATAGAAATGACTTAATGAGTTCTATTAGCTTTGGGTCCCAAATAATGGATTTTTAAATTAATATACAGAAGGATCTTTAAAGACAGGAAATATAGTTGAACCATCAAGTTCTCATAAGAATATTCCATTATATCTTTCTTAAAATTAGGTTATGCATTAAAACTTGTCCAGAAGAGCCGGGCGTGGTGGCGCATGCTTGTAATCCCAGCATTTTGGGGAGGCTGAGACCGGAAGATCCAGGTTCGTGGTCAGCCTCAGCTACCTAGTGAGGCACTCCGCAACTTAGTGAGACCCTGTTTCAAAATAAAGAATAAAAAATAGGGCTGGGGATGTAGCTTGGAGGTAAAATGCCCCTGAGTTCAATCTCCAGTACCGCAAAAAACAAACAAACAAACAAAAAAGAAAAACTTGGCCAGAAAAAGATTTCTTAACAGGACTCAAGAAAGTACTAGCCCTGAGAAAAAGTTATGAAATTGGTCTACATTGAAGAATTTATGTCTGAAAAAGGTATCTTTAAAAGAACAGGAGAAGTAGGGTGACCAACCTGCTCAGTTTCAACTGAAGAGTTTTCTGTAATACAGGATTTTTAGTGCTAAGACTGGGAGAGTTCTAGGCAAGTCAAGGCCACTCTAAAGGGAAGCAATAGAGGGGCGACAATATTTGCAACCTGTCTCTTTAACAAGAGCCTTGACAACTGAGAAACATGCATCCATACAGTTTATTTCTCAGGACTGAAAATAGACCACTTACAATTTGTTCTGAACTTTTGCCAAAGAGGAAAGATAAAACTGTAAACCAATAAATAATTTCATTGCTTGCTCCAGGAAATTCATAAAAACTGTTCAAACAGTAGATAGATTGCTCATCTGAAAAAAAAAAAAACAGTCCCTTTTCCAGGATAGTAGTTTGCTGCCATGGTAGAAAAGCTCACAAAAAGTAGCTATATGCCTATGTATACTCACTTTAAGACCCATGTCTTGTGTTACACAATCCTATACTACTTTATCATAAAAGTTCCCAGTCCCAATCAGATCTCTATATTGAAAAATTCTGAACTGGGCGTGGTGGCACACGCTTGTAATCCCAGCATTTGGGAGGCTGAGACCGGAGGATCCGGGTTTGCGGCTAGCCTAGTGAGGCACTCCACAACTTAGTGAGACCCTGTTTCAAAATAAAGAATAAAAAAATAGGACTGGGGGTGTAGCTTGGAGGTAGAATGCCCCTGAGTTCAATCCCCAGTACCGAAAAAAAAAAAAAAAAAAAAAAAAAAGAAAAGAAAAATTCTGCTTAAATGACTTGAATTTAGACACAAAACCCATTAATGTCCACTTCTGACTTCATTTTCCTGAGACTAAAGACTGGCCAAGTGGTGCTATCCATTACTACAATAGGACTTGGCTTTCCTTGATCATCTAGTTATTCTAGTAGTCTTTTAGGGAAGTTGGCAGCTGAAAGGATTTTTAAAAATTAACTCCTACAAATATTAGAAAAAGATAAGACTACTCATTAAAAGTTATAACAATTATGAATTTAATACTCAATTTATAAAGGAAAATATCAACTGGTTGGCAAATGTAAAAAGGACTCAGCTCCCTCAGGCATCAGGAAAATGCACATTAAGATGCTCCAGCAGAATGACTCAAATTAAAGTATTGAGGAAGAACATTTATGCATTTATGGGAGTGTAAACTGGTATAATCACTTTGGAAAAGAGTTTGGTATCATAAATAAAAGATAAATGTTTGCATATTCTGTGCCCCTTAATTCCCATTCACAAGTATGACCCCCAAATAAAAGGTGAATATGTACAGCAAAAGATGTGCACGTGAATATTAATGGCAGTATTATTTGTTGCAATCAAGAATGTCCATCAATAGTACAACTGAAGGAGTGATTTATGTTCATACAACAGAATAATACACATCAATGAAATAATATGAACCACAGCTATATGAAACAATATGGATTAATTACATAAACATAATATTGAGAGAAAGAAAATAGTCCCACAAGAGCACAGTCCAAGCTAATCTTTGATATTAGATATCAAGATAATTGTTACTTTTAAGGGGCTATAAACTAGGACAGATCCAGAAGGCTTCTGGGGCATTAGTTATGTTTTATTTCTTGAACCAGGTGAGGATTAGACAGATGGCCTAATTTAGTAATAATTAAGCTGCACATTTATTATCCACTTTTCTTTATGTATACATTAATCTATTGCTTTATAAAACACCATTCCAAATTTAGTGGCTTGAAAAAAGAATCATGACACCCCCCCCCCCCCCATGAGTGTGCAGTTTGGACAGGACTTAGCTGGGGAAGCTTGTTCTCTGCTCCCTGCGTCATCAGCTGGGGTACTTGACGACTGAGGCTTAATCTTCTGAGGATTCCAATCACCTGTCTGGCAGTTAGTGCTGACTGTCATCTGGGACCACGTTCAGGACTTTGGACTGAAATATCTACAAACGGCCTTTCCATATGGCTGCCAGCTTTCTCAGAATAGTGGCTGGATTCCAAGAGTGAGCGTACTAATAGAACATAGACGGTTATGGATGGTATTTATATGATCTAATGATTAGTGTCATTTCCACCATGCTCCAATGGTCAAGGTAGTTACAAAAGTCTATTCAGGCTCAAGAGAAGGGGCATAAGCCTCACTGCTCAATGGGACGAATGTCAGACATGTTACTTGTAGGAAGAGCAGAGAGCATGTGACATGGTAAATGTTATTGCGGCCTTCTTTGGAAAATACAATTTACAGCATCGTGTTACAGTTAAAAAAAAAAAAAGAAAAAAGAAAAAGAAAGTCATGCAATGATATTGCAAGTTAAAAAGGGACAAAATAGCAACCCCTGGTGGTTATTTTAAAGCAGAAGGAGTCCATATAAGAGCAAGGCATCAAAGGGAAACTGCAGAAAACCTGGAGATTCAACTCTCACAAATTATCTGATTTGCTTGTTTGTTAATAACTCATTGAGCATTCAATGTTTGCTGGGTTCTGAGGAATATAGAAATGGAGAAGATAGGAACTTTAAGGAACTCACATAATAAATAGCCTCACAGTAAGTAAACCTTCAGAGAGTTGGTCGTGGAGGGAAGGCGCCTACAATATTTCCTATCACATTCTTGCCTTAGTGTTACATACTCTTTGTGCAGCCTGTATAGTGTGCATTTATCTTCTGTTTGAACTTGGTGTGCAAATATGCCAATCATTTGCACCTGGCAAGCCCCATTATTGCTATTCATATTATCATTATTTAAATAACCATGGCACTTGGCTTCTCAAGGATACCACTCTAGAGGATATGTAGATTTAGCTAGAATTAAAGTAAACTGGGGCAGTGTATTTGGTTACAGAATATAGCAATGTGTCCTACTAAGGGCAACTTCTCTGTCAGGGGAAAGCTATATTTAACTCACTCTTTCTTAATTGCTTTGATGTAGTTCTATGAGCATTGAAATTTAATCTCATTGGAAACTTTCCCTTTTTATAGATCTCAGGCCTTCTCAGATTTTTAAAAAAATGCATTTACCTCATTTTAGCAAAGAACAAATACTTCTTCATGAAAAAGAATAGTAACAGGAAATGTATTGTTTGAAAATAATGCATGTTTCCACACCATTTAAAACATGAACCAGATAAGTAAATAAATTTGCACATTTACTTCCTAGTTTATATAAACTCAGGCAAAGATGGGGCACAAAGCATATTTGTGTAAGCTCAGAGCACTTTATTTGTAGGATGCCACAAATAAAGTGGGTCATGAAGATTTTCAGATAATACAGACAGTATTTATATTTATATGTTTATACTTATGACATATAGACTATATAGATATCATGGCCCATTTGTAAAAAAAAAAATCTTTATTTGCAGAGTAAAGAGCATCTTTATTTGGAGAGCTAATGAAAATTCTTTCTGTAGAACCTTTGGGAATCTTCGGAAACTATGTAGTATAACCTGTTAAAGGCAATGATCATATGGAATTAGATATTGGTATGTGGGGAGATACATAATGTAGTTTCTCCCACTAAAGTAAAATTATCTTCTTATCTGTTGGAAAATTTCAGTGACTCCCCTTATCCCCTTTCCATATTAGGACATTTCCCACTGGTTTAAGTCCAAATCCTCTGCCAATTATTTTTCTTTAAATTGGTTGATAATGAAAATTTATCTCAAGATGGGTTAAGGCAGTGCTTTTACAAATGCTTAAAGATATCCTTCATATCTACTTATCTAGAGAAGAATATTTACATATTTTTAAATTCTTCAGCCATTCTCCATATAATGTTTTTTAGACCCTCCTATTGTTTTTTCATAGTGTAGGTAGAACCACTACTCTGCTGTAAAACAGCAAACAAACCAAATAACTACTTGAAGTATTGTGCTAGAAACTTACAAACACTTATTTTCATTCACAATTCCTGGTGAATATGGTCAACCAGGAATTTGAAAGTCAAGGTTAAGTAATTTTCAAAAAATCATGGAGTAGTGAGCAGCTGGACTGGTGTTCCTAAGAGGTTCCATGGACTTCATCTCCAGGTGTCTCTACTCCTCCATAGCTACCAGAAGAGCGAAAGACCATGTGTAAGATATGGATTAAATGATTGCTATTATTTGGAGCAGGAGACTCACCTAGAGGGCATGGCGATACACAGATTTCTGTATCCTACCCCTGAGTTTCAAATTCTTTGTGTTTGAAGTAAAGCAGAAAAAATAATGAGCACTTCGGATCTGAGTGTCTTCAGGTGACGTTGAAGCTGCTGGTCTGACAACCATATTTCAAGACTCATTGGTTTGGAGTTCCCCAGAGCTGGTCTCAGGAGCCTGTAATCACAGTGCAGCAATATTATATGATTAATAGTAAATAAAGTGTGGCCTTCTCCAGGAAGCCCACCCTAACGCAGTAATGCCCCTTCTTCCCCCTCTACCATCCTCAATGTTCCCTTCCTGACACTTCTGCAAGACACCATCCTGTGAATCCCATAATCCACTGCACCTACCTCGGTAACTGCATTTATCACAATGTTTGTTAAGAAGGTCTTATTCTTTTCTCCTCCAAGATTATAGACCTCTTGGAGGCAGAGGTTATTTGCTAACTCTCTGTACTCCTGACATCTAGCAAAGTGTCTTACATTGAGCAAAACCCCAATTTGTGAATGCACCAAGGAATAAATATGGCATGGTGATTCTGATAGGTACCAGAAAGCTGTGAAAATAGCTAATATGTCTTTAACAACATAAAAATTTTAAAAAGATTTCAAAGTTATGGGCTGAAATGAAAGAGAAAAAAAATCATAAGGAAAATGCAAATTTTCAAATTCAAATTAAAAAGTCATTTGATTAAATACAGAATAGGGGCAAAGAGTCTTTGTTGAAATTGGTGTGGAAAATTCTTTGGGGTTTCAGTTCAATATCAATCAATAGTACAGAGCTGCTGCTAGAATAATTACTACAACTATGAGGCTTCTATATACAGGTAGAGCATTTAGATTTAATATGGTCATAATTTTTGCTACTTTTATTTTAAAGGCAATAGCTCCTTTGAAAGAAAGGAGTTGGGTCCATGTTCCCAATACTTTATCATACCAAAGCCAGATTATCTGTAAAGAGCATAGTCTTTAGTCTGGTCCTATTTTAATTTTACTTCAGGAAGAGTTCATATTTTTTTCTTTGTAATTTAAGAGTAGCAAACTTTGTAGGTTCCCTTTTCTTTTTCTAGCTTGGAGAAAGCTGCAGCCAATTTCTTATTACAGCATTCGTCATTGAAAATAGACTTCCATTGTTCATGCCTCTTTTCACCATCTCTGAATATTTTGAAATGGGTCTCTTTTGTACTTGAAGTTCATAAGTTTAATCTTCAATCAGGTAAAAGTATTATTGAGAGAAAGAGTGGTTTAAATGAAAGCCATTCATTTTTTTTCCCCTAGCTATCTGTATAGAGCTAATTTTTTCACTAGAAAAAAAATGGTGAATATTTTGGGAAATCGTAGATTTTAAAAGTAACTTACATTTAAAACTTTAAAAAATTCACATTTTCAGAAAAAAAAGAAACCAGAAATATAAAAATCCTTCCTGGTCATCTGCTCCCTTTCTGGGTTTGAATTGTGACATTGAAAACAAATACTAGAGAGAAATTGGCACTCTTCAATCTCAGAATCTCTCTCTTTTTTGTAGTACTGGGGATTGAACCCAGGGGCGTTCTACCTCTGAGCTAAATCCATAGCCCTATTTTATTTTTGAAACAGTGTCTAACTAGGTTGCTGAGGGCCTTGCTAAGTTGCTGAGGTTGGCCTGAAATGTGCGATCTTCTTGCCTCAGCTTTCCAAGTACTGGGATTTCAGGTGTGCATCACCATGCCTGGCTCTTTTCTCTTTTACAATACAATTTTATTCCTATTTTTCTCAAGCTCCTGTGCCTATTCATTCTATGCTTATGGGCCTCAAATCCTCCCTTCTTGTTTTCTTTGCTTATGAGATTCAAATCTTCCCTTATTCTCAATGTCTTAGTTTTTAGCTCTCAACTCTTCCTTATTTATATTCTCTTTCTGAAAAATTATTTTCTCTTTGTACATTTTTATAAGTCTCATCATATACAGTTCGCATACAGTTCATGCTGTTACACAGTATCTAATTGTATTTATTGCCTCATATTCGGTGTCATATTTTTATCTCTCTACTTCATTCTGGATGAATATCCTGTTGTTTCCTCAAACTTACTGTTTTTTCAGATGAAGAATTTTACCTTTCTACTCTAATCCGATCTTCTTCCTAAATTCTTTGGCCAGTTCATAGCACCATCATTTTCTCAAACACTTAAATTTAAAAATTTTCATCAGTTTTAAAATATTGTCTTTTTTCATTGCTCACGTGTAGTCAGTCACTAAATATTTTTGGTGTTTCTTTTAAAAAATGACCTTTGTTTTTCCATTCCCATTGCTATTGCCCAAGTCCAGGCCTACCTTACTGAGTATCTGAGTTACCATCTTGCTGTTCTGCTTAGTGCATGTGCTCTATCCCCAAACCTAGAACAGGTGGACAGGCGCTCTGTCACCTGGGTCTCACCTCACCCTGCCCACAACTGACCAGAGCATGGTTGGGCAATTTACACAAGCCAGGATCTGGAGTTGAATTCTCACATGACAGCTGAACAAAAAGGTCACATTGGATTGAAATATCTACATTTTGTCCATGTGTGTGTAGGTAACAGACAGGACTAAAGGGTACCAAAGAAACAGGAATATTAAGCCATCTAGCAGAAAGGAGCTGGACCATGACTTATGTGGCTTCCTGAGAGGTGGAAGGAGGAGCCTCACTGGCTGGCTGTCTAGTCCATCCTTCTTGGGCTTGACCCACTTTCTTTCTTGTCATGAGATATTTATGAATTTTCTTGCACCAAGTCTCCTCTTGCTTAAGCTAACTGGATCAATTGAGATTTTGTTTCTTAGGAACAAATATGTTCTTACCCAGATATCACTTTCTGATCACATATGGACTCTAATATGTACTTTTTAGCTTGTCACATTAATGCTGGGGTCTCAGGATTCAAATACTTCTGGCATTCACTTCCTAGACGAGTACTTCTAAGGAAACATGCGGGACTCCTGTTGCAGAATCTAACCCTCTAGACATGCCCCTCTAATAGTTACAGAAACCAAAGCCCCAGCTTTTATTACATAGAAAGTAATTTTCCCCTTCTGTCAATATAAACTGTCCTTGGTTTACCCAGAAAGACCACGTTCATTTCTCACTCTCTGACTTAATAATGTGGCCTTCATTTGAAATGCTGCACCATTATCTTCTCCATCAGTCTTTGTCCTACCTGTTAATTCTAAACCCTTGGTCTAATAAAACTCCTTTCTCCAACAAACATAAATATGCAAATATTCATCCATCTTTTAAAATTTATTTCAGGCACTGTCTATTCAGAAAGCCTTTTTGCTGACTCCTGGGACAGGTGAGCAGGTGCTCTGTGGCCTGTACCTCACTGCATCTTGCCCACAACTGACGAGAGCATGGTTGGGCAAATTACCCCAAATTACTATTTGGGTAAATACTCAATACTCCCCTAATTCTAGTACTGTCATAATACTGCATTCATATCACCTGTTTATATACTTACCTTTCTTAGAATAACTGTATGTGTCATGAAGGCAGGGTATAGGTCAGCTTTATGTCTTCATAAAATAATACAATAGTTGGTTAGATAGTTCTAATAAATGAATGTTGAATGAATGAATAACTTTTAAGACAGTTTAAGTCCAACTTTCCTAATGAAGACTTTTAACATTATTTTCTGTATTTGCTTATGTCCTTTACTTCTTCACTTACAGATTTTGCTACATAATTTAATATTCAATTATATACATTCTTATGTTTTAAAATCTCATTTCATCTTTTAATCTTCTCTGCTCCAATCAGATTAGAAATTCTTGAGTGTCAGGAAGCAAACTTTATTTTATTTTGTATTTCCCACACTGGTTAGTAGACAAAATATAATGTCCATATCTGTTGATTATAATTGTTCAAGAACTATATCACTGAAAGAATTAGAGATGGTGTCTTATGTAGTTGTCTAGAATTGCTTCTGCAGATACATCTATATTCATCTCAAAAGATACACTGTCTAAAAATATTGTTCCTTATTGGCAAAACACAATAATGTCACATCCTCACTGGATCTGGTCTTTCTTTTTTCTCCTTTGTTAGTGATTTTTTATAGTAGCACGTCCTTTCTAAATGCCAGCCTGGATGTTGAACATGTTCCTTTGCTTTGTTTCTCATAGTTAAGCCTCTGATTTGCTTGAACACTGTAGAAATATAGACTTGTTTTGATTCATTCCAATTTGGAAAGTGTTCATGTTAGCCCCAAATCCATCTTCTTTGTCAGATGCTCATTTTGAAACTTGAGAAATTTGGCTAGAAACAGATACTAATTTGAGAATGATGCCAAAAGGTAGAAACTTATTAAAAACCGGAAATAAATCATAGAAACCAAAAATCAAACAGAGCTCCTTCACTTCAATTAATGTTCTTTCAAATGGTTTTTATTTTTTTTTTGCTGTTAACTACAGAGTCATGGAAAATAAGATAATGCTTATTTTTTTATCCAGAAAAACTGACATAATTTTATTATTAAATCAATATTGAGCATATTAATTAATTTCTTTGAAAAAACAAGATAGACTTCATTATTTTTAATCAGAAATATTTCCAAAGTTAAGATGAATCTAGTGAATCTAATTTTTAATGCATCTATTTTAGTGAATCTAATTTTTAATGAAATTTAAATTTTTAGTTCATCTAATTTTTTAAAATTTTGAGATAAAAACTGTCTTATGGGAGAGAATAATTTATCCTAATTCCTATGAGATGTTGTCATTACAGTGAGACTTGAGAAAATTTCAGAACATTTCAATAATCTTCCTTTCCTTGAATTTAAAGGTAGCTAGACACTTAAAAGTAATCTTTAGCTGGTCTTTCTAATGCAAGGATGTCAAAGCAACACCACTCGATTGCTGTTGCAGAGATACGGTAACTGTGGCAACCGCAGGCTGATCAACTAGCTTCCATCAGGAATGTGTTTTAAAAATTCCCAGGAGGCTTCAGCAGCTTGGTAAGCCAAAGGGGAACATATTTCAAATTAATTGTTCCCATTTTATGTGATAAAAAAAATCAGCCAAGCTCCTCAGTGACAATTCTGCTTTATTGTGTCAGTAATGAAACCACACATTTAATTGACAAGTGACAGTTCCTTGCTGTTCTGTTTCCTTTGCTATTCATTATATTATCAGTGGGTGTCTGCCATACTGAGGATGTCTGTGGTAGTAGGAAGGCAGTGTAAGTATGGTCAGTCTGCTAGTGTATGGGACAGGGATCCCTTTCCTGATAGTGCTGTTCCTTCCTGGATGTTATACCTTGAACTTAAGTAAATTGAATTATAATTTTTATCTTCCGGAGAATTTCTAAAGAAACCATGTCATGGTCTTTTATAAAGTAAAAGATGACTTCATATTGCAAATAACTGATTAACAGGAAAGGAGAGCAGAATAGGGATCTTGCAGGGTTACGCTTGGGGAGACAACTAGGAGACCTCTGGCTTGAGCTCAGCCACCATCTAGCTTTATCACTCAGAGAAAGCACACACTGAGGAAGCAATCTCTACAAGTCTTGCTTCTAAGGTCTATGCAAAGAGCTAACTCCAAAACCTGAGATTCTTAGGTATCAGATTCTTTAAAGATGTATGTTTAACTATTATTTCCTTAGTTGGGGCTGCTAAAGCAGAAATACCATAGATAGAGTGGCTTAAATAACATTATTTCTCATCAATCTAAAAGCTGCAAGTCCAAGACCAAGATGCAGGCAGAGCCCATGTCTGGTGAGGGCTGGTATATTAGCTTGCAGACATGTGGACAGTCTCTGTTTAACTCTATCTTCACATGGTGAAGAAGGATAGAGGAAGGGAGGGAAAGAGGGAGAGAGGGAGGAAGGGAGAGAGAGAGAGAGAGAGAGAGAGAGAGAGAGAGAGAGAGAGAGAGAGAGAGAGAGAGACTATATATCTCCTTTTATAAAGGCACCAACCATTACTGGACAGTTTCATTCTTATGACCTAATTACTTCCTAAAAGCCTCATCTTCAAATACCATTATTGCATTAGAAATTAGAATCTCTACATATGAATTTTGGGGAAGTACAAGTCTTTAACCCACAGGACCTGTAATTGAGTACAATAAAAACAAAAGTAGGTTTTTTTGCATGTAGCTCGAAAGTGCATTGTTCCTTCATCATCAATGGGGAAACTCCAGATGAACTACAAATACCAACATTTTCTTAACTTGACAGAAAGCTGAAGTCCCAGAACCATGTAGCCTTAAATCCAAAGACAGCACATGCATCATCCCTCTCCCCTAGACAGAGATGGGCACATAGACTATCTCACATATGAAAAGAAGACTGGGCCACCACATAAAATGTAAGAGGGAATTAGCTAACATTCTAATGAACTGTCAAATGCTGAATTTCAGCTATTGTTACAGCAACAAGGGGGGCCTCAGGCATGGGGAATTTGCAGAACTTTGGCAGCTTCTTTTCCATTTCCACCAAGTGTTCATAAAATTGGCAATAGGACATGAGGGAGGGTGAGAAAACTGTCACACCCAGAGCACAGGGAGACAGAGAGAGAGAGAGAGAGAGAGAGAGAGAGAGAGAGAGAGAGAGAGAGAGAGAGAGAGAGAGAGAGAGAGAGGCTGAAAAAAAAAGATAGAAGGGATAGAGAACTTCTTTATTCTTGTGAAGGGCAGAAAAAAGGGCTGAGTCTATACTGATATCATATCAGAGGGCTACTGCCTCTATGAGAGAGTATGAGAGAGTATGAGAGAGTAGGAAACAAGCACAGAAGGTGACCAGCAAGAAAACCCCAACTCAATTGAGTTCCTCATTCCAGGGACACAGTCCTTCCCACCAGCTGCCAAAAAGGACTGTGCCTATCATGCATACTGTTAACCCCAGCAACAACCCCAGTATTTCTTTTCTAGCAATAACTATAGACTAGTCTAACATATCTATAATTGTATTCCAAGAAGTATCTGGGAGAGGAAAGAATAGAAGAAATTTTGATATTACTGAAGTAAATAATTAATTAAAGACACTAAACCACAGATTCAAGAAGTACCAAGAGTCACAAATAAAGTGCACACACAGAAACACAGTCACACACAAACACACATTTAGATTAACCTACTTAAACTACCACCCCCTCCAACACACTCACAAAGAAAGAAAAAGAAAATCTTGAAGGTAACCAAAGGGGAAAAACATATTACATATGGACAAACAAAGATTAAAATGATTATTTACTTCTCATCTCATTGGAAACTATGAAAACTGAAGAAAAACTGACATCTTCCAGTTCTGAAAGCAAAAAAATCTGTCAATTCATAATTCTATGTTAATGAAAATGTCTTTCAGATATGAAAGTGAAGCAAAGATTTTTAAGACAATCTGAAGTTGAGAGAAGTTATTGCCATCAGACCCATGCTAGAAGAATATTGAAGAAAGTCTTTCAGACAGATAACAGAAATATGCATCTATAAAGAATAATGGGGAGTACCAGATATAAAAAATTAAGGTAATAGAAAGACATTGTTCTTTTTTTCTTTTTCTTTCTTTTTTTTTTCTTTTGTGGTACTGCAGATTGAACCCAGGGTAATTCTACCTCTGAGCTATACCTCCAGTCCTATTTTATTTTATTTTTTTTACTTTGAAATAGGACCTCACTAAATTGTAGAGAGCCTCACTAAGTAGCTGAGCCTGGCTGAGAACCTGTGACCCTCCTGTCTCAGTCTCCAAATACTGGGATTACAAATGTGCATCACCATGCCCAGTTATTATTTTCTATAAAAGAGAAATTATTATATTAGGAAAATAGTAAAATATTGTGGCATTAAAAACATGTAAAATTAAAATGTGGGATGACAATAGCACATGATGGGAGGAAGGAATTAGATGTGAACTGCTGTAAGAATTTTACACTATAATTGAAGCATTGTGATTATTTGAAGATAGATTGTGATGTATATTCCCAGAGAGACCACTAGATGAATTAGAAATAGACGTATAAATAAGTCAATGGTGAAGATAAATGGAATCATTAAAAATTTTCAGTTCAATAATATGCAGAAAAGGGGAAAAAAGAACAAAGAACAAATTGAAAAATAAGAACCAACTGCCATGATGATAGATTTAAATCCAACCATGTTGACAGTTACATTAAATAATTCCAAATTCCCCAATTAAAAGACAGAGACTGCTAGATCTGGGGGAGGCAGCAGGTAGAATTAAAACCACAAATTAAATAAGCTATATTGATATCAAATAAATTAGACTTCAGAAAAAGAACTATTTCCACCGATGGAAGGGCTAGTATTTTAAAATAGTCAATTCACCAAAAAATGCACAAAAATATTAAACATATGTGTGTTTATAGGAGAGCCTTAAAATACATGAAACAAATCTGATGCATGAAGCAAATTCCAAAAAGAACTGGAATCAGAGAAAGTATGATCTCTGACCATATTGGAATTAAATTAAAAAATCAATGAGAAGTCTATTTGGATAATTCCCAAATACTTGGAAGGCATGAGAAAAATCAAAAAGTATTTAAAAATTTTTTTTGAGCTGAATGAGAATGCTTATATTCATTTGATTCAAACAAACCAAGAGGCATCTAAAGTGGTGTTTAGAGAAAAATTGATAGCTTGTATTAGAACTGAAGAAAAGCCTGATTTAATAGCTTCCACATTTAGAAGTAGAAAAAAGAACAGCAAATAACTGCCCCTCCCCCAAGCATAAGAGATGATATTAATGAAGGAAAATGAGACCATGAACTGAAAACAGTAAAAGTAATAGAAAAAGTCACTGAAATAAAAAGATGATTCCTTGAGAAAATTAATAAAATAGATAAAACCTTAAAACAATTTCTCAACTTTGACACCACTGATATTTGGGGCTCCATAATTTACTTTTTTAGTGTAAGGAGCTGTCCTGTATAAGATGTTTAGGAAAATCTCAAGCCTCTGCTCAGTACATATCTGTAGCACTTCCATCAATTTGAGAAAATTAAAAATGTCTACAGACATTTCAAATATTCCCTGAAAGGCCACATTGTCCCCAGTTTAGAAACACTGCTCAAGTATATTAATCAAATAAAAAAATAGAAGAAACTTTAAACGACCAGTAACAAGAATGAAAGATAGATCATCACTACAGATCTTATTACTGATATTAGAAAGATAATAAGGCAATATATACATTATTTTATGACAATAAATTCAATATCTTTTTTTATTTTATTTTTTTGTGGCACTGGGGATTGAACCCAGGGGCATTCTATCTCCAAGTCACATCTCCAGCCCTATTTTATTTTTATTTGGAAACAGGGTCTCACTAGGTTGATGAGAGTCTCACTACTTGCTGAGATTGCCCACAAACCAGCTATACTCCTGTCTCAGCCTCCCAAGTACAGGGATTACAGGTGTGCACCACCACCCCCGGCAACATCTTATATTTATTCTTTGAAAGATGTAACCTACTAAAGATGACCAAAAAAGAAATAACTAATCTAATTTCTTCTATTCAAGAAAATCACTGACCCAGTTTAAAATTTTGTCAAACATATAAAGAAGAAATCATATCAACTGCACAAATACCCTTTCAAAAATATAAAATAAAAAAACACCTCCCCAATTATTTTTGTGAGGCCAGCATTACCTTTATAAAAAACCAAAATCCAGTACAAGAAAATCACAAACCCAAATCCACCATGAACAAAAAGACACAAAATCCTCAACACAACATCCACCAACAAAAGCCAGAAGTAACTTAAAAATGCTTGTCATAAAATAGTAGAAGTTACTCTGGAAATGTAAGGTTGATTTGACATTTGAAAATTGATAAATATAATTTGCTGTATCAATAAACAAAAGAGGGAAATATATGACCCATATTAATTGGTTGAAAGATTCAAGAAAATCTTTTGACAAATTCAACATTCATTTGTGATTTAAAGAAATAACTCTGAGAAAACTGAAATTAGAAGAGAATATCCTTAAACTGATAAAACGCATCTGCAAGAATCCTACAGCTAACAACATACTTGATGGTGAAGGATTGAATATATTCTTAAGATTGGGAATGATGTGAAGATGTCAGCTATAATCAACATCTCTTATTACATATTCTAACCAGTGCAATAAAGCAAGAATAATAGAATATTTGCAGACTGAAAAGAACTAAACTATGTTTTATACTTGCCAACTTGAAGAATTAAAATCTTACAATATTGAGTATTCCAAACTCAATGTTTGTAACCATGATCACGGTAAATCTCTCCATTTATTTAAGTTTCAATTTTTCACTCAATGTTTTGAGTTTTTACCATTTAAATATTATATATATTTTCTTAGGAATGTTATGTTCTTGGTGATACTACTAATGTAATGTCATATAATTTCTATCTCTATTTCAAATTCCTTTGAGGTTTTACGGATTCCCTCAGTGTTACAGAGTTAAACACAAACACTATAAATATTTTTCTTTCTGATTTTATCTTTGATTTTCCGATCTTCCTTTGCTTGGCTTTTAAAGATTATGTTACTGGAAGGAAATATAAAAATATTGTTGTCTCTGAAGGTGATATTTCAGGTTTGGGAGAACTTTGCTATTTAGATGTTTTAAAAATTTTTTCCAACTTTTCTATGATTGCCATGTATTATTTTTATGACCAGGGAAACTTAATAAAATATGATAGTACTCAAATTACTTTAAGATTGCTATTGAAGATATGGAACTTTCTAGAGCTACATTCATGCAGGTACTCAAGCACACACACACAGGCTCACTTTCTTGCAGCCACCTACCTAATTTAGTTTGCTTCATAAGGGACTAGCAGATGCTGGTCACCAAGTGCTTTCCAACAGAAATGGTGACTTCTAGCAGCCTGTTTCGAAAGTGATGCCTATTTCTGGAATGCACAGAATATATCTTCACCAATAATGTGCACATTCTGCTTGAAATATGTCCTGTCTGATTTTCAAATACATACACACACTTAAGTGCAAATAAAAAAAATCTCTCACAAGATTGAGATTTTATTTTGCATAATGTGAATGAACCATTTATAGCTCAGGCTATTTTTCTGTCTCCTACTACATGTAAGCAGAGTCACAGAGATGATAGGCATATTTTAAAAATACCTCTAATGAAAGGCAAAGTGCATACGATATTTTAAAGTTGCCTTTTCTATTATGAAAACATTACCATGAGAATCTAGAAAAGTTGGAAGATACAGACATATCTCCTATGCATGTATGTATGTTTCTAACTATTTATTGCCTAAGTCCCTACTATTCAGGAATAAGCTTCTACCAACATTTTAGAGAATTTTCCAGGTGCTTTTCTCTACACATACACACTAACATATATGTATTTAAGTATTTTTATATTTATATCATCATTTTAGTGCTTATATTGGTGAATAGTGTCTCACTCTATTCTGCCACTCAGATTATTTGGAAGCTGAAAGTTTCTTCTTATCACGTTGTCTTATTACCAAAAATAGCCAATGAATTAATTAGGACAAAACTTAGTAAGAGCATGTGCACTTTCATTTTATATTCCCATCTATTTTCTAATTTGCCTACACTTACTGAGTTCCTTTTCTATTTCTCTCACTTAGTTCATTATATATATGATTGGAAATAAGAGGACATTAATGTTAATAATCTTCCTGCCTAAATGTGACTAACCAGAATTCTAAGAATGTAATATTTCTGTTCCTTTCACATTTTATTTTATTTTAAACAGAGAATCCTTTCTTTTGTTTCTTCTCTTTTTGTTCTTCTGTTCCTTGGGATCTCTTGATTTCTTTTTCCTTACCTACCTCATATCTACAGAAGTTGCTCCACAATTTTAGAACTACTTGGAAGAATTATCTCAAACTCCACTATTCCCTCTACAAAAATATTAACTCTCCACAAAACGTGAGATTCCCAGATGAACGCAATCTGGATATACATACTAAGAGATATAAAAAAGTTTTCTTTATGAACATGTAGTTTCTAACTTAGCTCCTATGAGTAAGAAATGCACTAGAAATGGAAATCACTGCACAGTGTTGAAAGAGTTCCATTTTCCTGCTAAATTAAGGCAACATTTACCTTTGCAATTGAGGACAGAGACTTGAACAATGATTCATTTCATGACTTTCAAAAAGAAAAAGTCAAATGTGTCACCTTGTGATAAAACGGGAGACCAAATAGAAGACAGGTCTTATTACGTTGAAAGTCAGTAACAACAATAAAATAAGCCTTTTTATTAAATGCGCATTTTAAAAGAAGTTATGGGGGACAAAATAGACAGAGATGACAGCTTTAGAAAAAACTTAGCATGCAATTTGTTTATTAAATCAGATATGTGTCTCTCATTAAAACGAATTTGGCTGCAGATAGGAGTGTCTGTCACACGGAGGCCACATGGGGCCCCTAGCACTGGAACCTCCTTACCTTAATAATTGTGCTTTCATCATAGTTAAACAACAGAGAAGCCTATCAAGGTCATCTATTGCTCCTCTAAATTGTTAGAGAATTGCATTGGTTCTGAAAGTCTCGCCCAACAATTTAAACATACATTAAAACCACAACAGTTTATTTTAAAATTTCGACCTCCTCATCATAACATAACCTTTTCCAGGAGTGACACTGGCGATCTATCCTTGGAAAATAATCTTGAGTCTTGGTTATAAGTCCAGCTCCAACTATGGGAAGTTTCTTGATTGTATGGTACAATAATTGTGCAATTATTGATGCGAAAATCATCTAGAGGTCTGTTTTCCCAGTCTGAAGTGGGTTCCATTTGCAGGAAGAAGTCAAATAAATGTCTTGGAGGAATGGGGATGACTTGAGGACTGATAGTAGGTTCCTAAGATGTTCGAATTAGTACTTTTTTTGAACATGGAGGGATTTGAAGTCTCTTTCACCTGGGGTGTGCATTCCAGAACGACAGAGAGCTTTTGTAGGAAGTAGAAGAGTCAAAGGGTAAGAGTCTTCGGATAGCATTCAGCATTTGTAAAGACTGCTGAATTTGTAAGAAAGGTAAGGGGGCCTTGGACTAGTCAAGATCCAGTGAGAAGAAAGCAATGCAATATAAAGATTAACTACAAAGGTGTCAGAAGAGATGAATAGCAAACAGAGGAAGTAAGGTGACCCAGATATTACCAGCTGCAGGAAGGCACTGCTTTTCCTGAGCAGGAGGGCAAGGGAGGAAGTAGAGTTATTTGAGCCCTGGAGCTGGGGCCACCTGGTCAGAGCTGGAACCACCAGGAAGTAGTCCTAAAAGAGCTGGTCCTAGAGGGAAGGACTGCCTGGTGGAAGCTGGGACCATTGAAGAGACTCAGCCTTTCACAAAGATGCTGCCTGAGGCCAAGAAATAGGAAAAGTCATCCTGGCTTCTCACCTCCTTCCATACTTGCTTTTGGCCAGTGCTTCCTATCACCTGAGCCTAACAGCAGAGGATGTTGTGAGCCTAGTAGAACCTGCTGGAGTCAGAGCAGGGGAGGGGCACACAAGGGATCTTATCTTAAGGCAAACAGATAAATGAGCAACTCATCAGGGCACACACATAGCTTCTGGGCCAGACCAGATTTTGTCTGAAGTATATGCCCAAGGGAGACATAAGTCTGAAAGATAAAGATTAACTTCTGAGTCAACAGAGGCTAAGAACTTTAAGATTTTGTTGTTTTGAAGAGCCATTATAAATACACAGAAATCTTGCTGGGTGTGGTGGAGCGCATCTGTGTTCCCAGTACTTAGAAGACTGAGACAGGAGGATCACAGGTTTGAGGCCAGCCTCAACAATTTAGTTAGACCCTGTTTCAAAATAAAAAATAAAATAGGGCTAGGGATGTAGCTCAGAGGAAGAACAATCCCTGATTTCAATTCCCAGTGACACACACACACACACACACACACACACACACGAAAAGAAAGAAAGGAAGAAAGAAATAAAGAGAAAGAAAGAAAGAAAAAAAGTCTTCCATTTGGTCACAAATGAATATGGTTTTTTTAAGGAGTAGTTCAAGGTCAGTGGCCTAAAAAGAGTAGCAGGAAATAGGGAAGAAGAGACCACAGCTGCTATGGAATGGAATCAGGTGCAGTCTCAGAGCAAGTGATGCTGAGGAGTGAAAGACGAATGTCACAGAGATGATAGGGACTTATGTTTGGAACTCATGTTTGGGACTCATGTCATAGCAGAAGGGACGGTCTCAAGGCTGACATGGAACAAACAGCAGTGTGAGTGCCCCAAAATCTTTCAGGAAAAAATGTTTGGCAGCATTTCTGGATGTATTTCCATAAAGTGGTAGAATTAGAACCAGCCTTTGCTAAGTAGAGGGCAGTCACCACAACCTGCAGAAATAAGGGCTCTTTAATTAGAACACATGTTGTATATATGGCACTGATACCAATAGCAATAGAAAGAACACTAGTATCTACTGGGTACTTATGTTCTAGGTAAGTTAGTCCAGTACCTCATTTCATTCCCATAATTCTCAGAGTCGGTTTCCTTCTTATCATTTTACAGACTAAGAGAGTAAGCCTAAAGTCAGGTCTCATAGCCAGGAAGAGGTAGACTAGAACTTGAACTTGGACCATGACTTCTGAGGTTTCTTTGTTCAATCTCCATGACATTCTTTCCCACTATGTAAACTTCATAGTGTGATTATATAAAATCATCATTCTTAAAACTAGCTATGCTTTTAGTTCTTCTTTAAAAGGATAAATTTGGAAGATTTTATAGGTCATGCCCATTACAGAAAGAAGTTTCTCAAGAAGTGTGCATTACTCCCCAAAGGATAAGCCAGGCATATATCAACTGGCACCCCAGAAAGGATATTGAGGCCCTAATTCAATCTGGCCAGATGCCACCCATTTGACTGTGCATCCTGCTTGGCTTATTCAGTAATTTGACTCATTGAAGCAGTGCGCGCATCACAGCCTACTACTTGGGAGCCCTCTTAAGAACAGAAATAAAAACTCTGCAGATGTGACTGAGCTGATGAAAAGCAAGGAAGTTTCTAGTTGGAAAGTATTGGCAACCCTTTCTCACACCATCTGAACAGATAAGGCTGGGGGAGGAGGGCTTTCATGTTGCTTAATAGGATGAGCATTTCTTCCTGAGGAATGCAGTCTCTGCAAAATGACTGAGAGATCCTGGAGATAAATCTGCATGACTCAAACTTCATCCCTTTCCTATCTCGATGTAGCGATGATTTAGAACTTTTGTTTCTGAAGTAAGGTGTAATATAATATCAGCAGCCAAATTGCAGCTGGTGATAGAATGCTCTGGAACTGCTCTTTTTATTTAGGGAAAAACACACACAAGGTTTTACTATGCTTTCTGCCAAAGACATGCATGAAAAAATTACATGGCACTTAGATTCTCATAGGTTCAGTGGAGCCACTCATTTGTCTTAACCTTGGTCTTTTTTGTCTAACAATAATAATATATTAGCTAAGGTACCAAAATATGAAGATTAAAGAAAAACATTGGCAAATTGAACTCCACCACAATAAATATCTTTTGCTTTGGGAGAAGACTTTTTTAGAAAATAAAAAGCAAGGCACATGTTTAAAGAAAATATTTGTTAAACAGCTACTAAATGAAGGACTGGTATCCAGAACATGCAAAGAACTCATGCTGCTCATTAATAAGAAAATGAGCAATGTGATTTTTAGAAATGGATAAAAAGATTTGAACAAATTCTTCACCAAAGATGGCATGCAGATGACACCGAAAGCAAACATGGAATGGTGCTCCACTTCATTATTCATTGGGGAAATGCCAATTATAGCCACAATGAGAGATGATTACATATCTAGTAGCATGGCTAATATTAAAAATCTGATTAAGTGCTTGCAATATTGTGGAACAAATGAAATTTGCATAACATTGCTCACAGAAATGCAAGATTTTACTGTCATTTTGAAAAGCATTCTCAAAGTTTCTTTTAAAGTTATATATATATTTACCATACGAATAGCACATAGTCTTTTGATCTCAAATGGACTAAAGGCAGGAGGTGGTGTGGCAGAGGGGAGGACAGGTGGGTAGACTTTAGTCGCTTCACCCCCATAGGGAAAACTCAGAGCTCCTACTTCCTCCACCGAGTAACAGCACCTTTCCCTATTAATCATTCCCATTATTTTTCTTTCCTTTACATGACACCATTGACCAAAGATGAGAGGAAAGTACAATTTTTGTTTAAAAGTATTAAACAGGACCTAGAATTTATGAGGTTACATCCTTGCCATAGCAGCCTTGTATTATAATTTGCATTGGAGTTGGATTTATTTAGTGAGAACTTACTGAGCACACTTACTGTGTAGGTCATTTTATCAGGTGCCATAGAGAAGGAAGCAGGCAAAGAAATACAAGACAACTTTTATTGCTGATACAACTGATGGCATGCTGACTCTGTGTTACCAAAAAAACCCACAAAAACCAAACCAAACCAAACAAAATAAAAAAACAATGAAGGCTATACATGGAACATCTCATTTTTTCTGTAATCTCCATT
Organism: Graphiurus murinus; assembly: GCA_004027655.1. Lineage (NCBI taxonomy): Eukaryota > Metazoa > Chordata > Mammalia > Rodentia > Gliridae > Graphiurus > Graphiurus murinus. Next base: position 2,648 of record PVLC010022041.1, on the reverse strand, counting down.
TAGTATACAAGGAACTGAGGCTCAGAACAGAGGAGTAACTTTCTCAAGGTCACAATGAGAAGCTGAAATTAAGTCTTCCCAACCAAATGGTGAAACCTGGGCTGTTGGCCACTGTCTCAGTCAGCATACTCACTGCCATAATCAAAAACAACTGATCAAGACATCTTGGAAAAGCCAGTAGTGGTGGCGCACGCTTGTAATCCCAGCATTTGGAAAACTCAGGACCAGGTAGGCCTGAGAGCCACTGCTATCACCCTGATCTAATCTGAATAGTCCTTGCAAAAATTAAAACTTATTAGGCAAATTTCTTTTTTTTTCTTTCTTTCTTTTTTTTTTTTTTTGCGGTACTGGGGATTGAACTCAGGGCATTCTACCTCCGAGCTACACCCCCAGCCCTATTTTTTATTCTTTATTTTGAAACAGGGTCTCCCTAAGTTGCAGAGTGCCTCACTAGGTAGCTGAGACGGCCATGAACCCGAATCCTCTGGTCTCAGCCTCCCAAATGCTGGGATTACAAGCCTGCTTCACCACGCCTGGCTGGCAAATTTCTTTTTATGTTGACTCATTGCATTGATATACTGGTAGAGGCATTGGACAAAAATAATGAAAACTAAAATATTTTTAATTTTAAAATCAAAATAATTTAAATTAGCTTACTAAGACTCATCTCAGTCTCCACCCTCCATCTTATCAGTGACGAAATTTTGGTCTAGTGAGGGTGGACAGGGATGATGTCCTGTTCCTCTCACATCCCTAGCACACAGCGTTAGTCTGTGACAGAGAGCTCAGTAAGAGGTTTCTTAACTGCCTTTTAACTGTAGCTGCCATATTTAGGTTCCAGGGTTCATCTGCCAGCAGGCAAGCTAAGATGTGGAACCTCTAGACTTTTCCTCACTATGAAGCATTGCTTCTAGTTTGATTGTTTGGTTTTTATTTAGATGGGGTTCATGCTAAAGCACTGATACTTAGGCAGTACTTGTTTTCCCCTAGGCAATTCTATTCATAAAAATACAGAGATAGTCGTGAGTAAAATTAGAGTATCTTTCACTCTTCTGGTTTCCATTTATTAAACACTTACTATGTGTCGTGTTTTATACTATACATTTTGTGGAAAACATCACAATGATCTTTTTCTGGCGAAGACTCTGAGGTTCTGTGTGATCTTAAGGATCATATACATAATTACAGAGTTAAGTATGGATTTGAAAAAAGTTCAGGTCTGCCTCGTATCCCCAAAGCCCTTGCTTTTAACACCTTCACTGTGGGATTCTGAGTCTTTTTCTTGACCCCTGGTTTCACAACCTCCTCTTAAAATTTTCTCTCTTTAGGCAAGTCTACTTATACCCATACCTAAAAATATTAAATTGGACTTCCTATTGGGTATGGCTGCATTTAGTATGACGTAGTGATTGTGAGTATGGCTTCTGGAGTCAGACCAGATGGGTTCTAATTGAAATGTCCATATATATACTAGCTATGAGTATGAGACCTTGTTCTGTAAGCATAATCTTGCCACACTTTCACTTTCCTCATTTATTATACCAGGATGATAGAATGATATGCTTGGTGATATTGGATGATGGTGAGGATTAAATGAGATGGAACATGTACAGCATTAGTATTGCCTGTAAATATTCAGTAATATTATAGAGTGGATACTATTAAAGTAACTTGGGCATAAGTCTTCAGATATATTGAATGGATAATCAGAAATGTACTTGAATTTAAGTCTTTGTAAAACTCATAAAGTATTGCAAGAATTTTTCAACAATCTTCAAGCCTCTCTACACATTGTTGTAATATACACATTATATACCATTACAAATTGCAGTCTACACATTGTTGCGAAATGGATCTGGTCATAAACCTTCCTTGCCTAAAACCTTCCTCTTTTCAGAAGAACAGGGAAAAAAAGCATTTTAAATTTCTCTCTCTCTCTCTCTCTCTCTCTCTCTCTCTCTCTCTCTCTTTCTCTCATTAGAAAGTAGAGGGCCCATGAATGTCATTATCAAATCCATGATTTAATCTAATATACTTTTTACCCCCTTTTCTATGACTTTATATAATCAACATTTAAGCTAAGGGTAAGCACCTGATATTCTCAATATAAATAATCTGCTTTACCCTTTCTTCCCTCCCACATATCTCACATATCTGCATGTCCGAATAACACTTATTTCTAGGCTTAAGTCAAATGGCACCCCCTCCACATCCTTCTTGATCCCCTCAATGTAAAATGTTTTTTCTTATAGTAGAATTGAACATCTTCACCATGTATCAGAATCACCTGGAGGTCTTCTTACAACACAGGTTGAATCACACATCCCCAGATTTTCTGATTCATAGGAACTGGGAAGGACCTGAGAATCTGCGTTTCTCAGAAGTTTCCAAGTGATGTGGATGCTGGGGTCCAGGAATCCTCCTTTGATAGCACTGTCCTAGAGTGTCTTCACTAATGGCATTTACTACCACTTGCATTGTATTCCAGTCATCCCTCCTCTTAGAGAACAAACCAGTTGAAAGCAAGATGGAGGGACCTTGAATGATGCTGTTTGGCTAAGCAACTGTTAGTGGTATGGGAAAATTTCTCTATTGGTGGATACCAAAGAAGTTGAAGCACTTTGAACCATAGGCTTGGCTGATATTAG
>PVLC010022040.1:0-27221 GCA_004027655.1 Graphiurus murinus | reverse complement strand
GACACCCCCCCCCCCCAGCCTCAAGGAGAGGCACCATTGGTAAGGAAGTCCAAGCCTCCCAGCAGCCCATCAGAGGCATGTGCCAAGAGTAGGTCAAAGTGTTCGCCACGGGGAGAACCAGGCCACTGGGTGAGGTCAGGGTCGGGATAAAGGACTACCCGTCAGCAGGTGAGGTTGACGGCGGGATCGGTGCCCAGGGACCCAGCACATTCATGATTGACTGTGAGTGTATGGTTGGTTGCTACTGGCCTGGCTCATAGTTCCTGAAAAAAAGAAAAGAAAAAGGCCAAGAGTCTGCCATCTGAGCTCTAACCTCATTTGCAATTGATAAGCCACAAGGTGTTGGGAAAGGGGACTCCCTCTCTGGGCCTCTGTCCTCCCCTCTGTGTGGGAGGATGAAAAGAGAGGCAGCAGATGTCCTCCAATGTCCCCTCTACTACCTCCACTGCTACTGTTCTGAGTCCAGTCCCAGGCCTGAAGGGGTTAACTGGACTTCCCCACCACCGCCACCCCAAACTGCACCAAGGGTTTTGTTTTCAAGGAATCCAAGGCCGGGCACAGCCTCCCAGACTGCTTCCCGCAGATGTTTATCCTGGGAGGAATGACGGGTGGGGCGTAGGGAGGCGGGTAGCCCCGGGACCTTCTCACCACTGGACAGCGCTACCTCTGTGACACCTCTGCGTGGAGAAGGTGAACCAGGAGCTAGAGGTGAGCGTCGCTGCTTAACAGCTTTCCGTTTGTTTACCCAAAAAATATTGTTCCATCATAAAAATTCCCAAAATAGTTCCTTCCCTGGGCAGACTGACTGGCGGGCGCCCAGCCTGGGAGCCCAGCCACGCTGGAGACACGCTCTGGGGAGGTGAAATTAGCTGGGAGGCCAGGAGCCGCAGGTTGAGGACCACCAGGACCACACATCCTGTGCAGCGTGGCACGGGGAGGGGAGGCCACAGAAACAGCTCTGGGAGGCCTTCTCTGGGCAGGGACAGAGAAAACAGAGGTTTCCCCAGAGGTTCAGGGAACTTATTTTTAGCTCAGAAGGGCTTCCTCTGCTCTCCCTGGGGGCGCATTTCATGGGCTGGAGGTGAGACAAACGCCTCTCCAGTCCCTGCACTGCTCTCTCCCGCACTCTGATGCTGGCTAACACCTTCTTGTCCCTCAGGTCCATACTTAACCGGCAACTCTGCAGGGAACCCTTCTCTCCAAAATGGCCTGAATGGCCTTGGCTACAGTCTCGGAGAAGTTTGTCTTTTCGCTTTGGAGAACTTAACCAGTGTTTGTACTTAGAATGTGAACACTGGTCTTTCTCGGAGTCTGTAAGGTCCTTGGGCGGAGGCCAGAACGCAATACTTACCCTGGTGCCCTGCACATAGTAGGTGCTCAGTGAGCATGTGCAGATGTTAGGTGAGTTCTCCCTCTGTCTGAGACCCCCTCCCCCACTTCTCTCAATGCAAGCTAGTCTTATGGGGACCTGTATCTATTTGGGGATGGGAGAGGGATGAACAAAATTGGTTCCACTTCCTCCGACTAATCTCTCCTAACTAATCTACCCTTCCTAATCAGAGCAGGACCCCCCAAAAAGAAAATGAACAATAGTTAAGCAACAGGTTTATCCCCACAGATGACCCTGGCTGCAGCAGCCCAGAACTTCCAGGCTGGGTTTCCAAGCAAATGTGGCCAAGCTCTGCTTTTATATGCAGACTCACTACATTCCTACTACCCTATACCTTTTTAAATTTTTTTTCTTTTGATACTGGGGATTGAACCCAGGGGCATTCTACCTCTGAGCTATACCCCCCAGTCCTATCTACTTTAATTTTTGTTTTGAAACAGGATCTCACTAAGTTGCTGAGGGTCTGGCTAAGTTGCTGAGGCTGGCCTCGAACCTGCAATTCTTCTGTGTTAGCCTCTCTAGCTCTTAAGTACTAGGATTGCAGGTGTATGCCACCAGGTCCGGCTTTTTTTTTTTTTTTTTTTTTGCACTGGGGATTGAACCCAGGGGTGTTCTACCTTCTTATTTTTATGCCAAGTGGGAATACATGCATCCCAGGAAACATTTCTAATTTTACTGATTTGAAGCACGCAAGCTAAGTTAAAACAATGCCTTGCAACCAGCTTTAAGAGAAGCCCCCACACCACATCCTAGGAAGACAGAGAAAAACAAAGTAATTTGAAGAACGAAGATATTTCCTCCAGTCATTCCACTCTGTAAGTGCAAGCTCTGCTATAAGAATGAGCAAAAAGAGGGCAGATGTTCCCACAGCTGGTCTCAATTCCACAAAGCTTGGCACCTTGTGGCAGCTTTAAGTGGATTCTGATGTATAAGATGAATTTTGTTTCAGATGTCTTGGCCCCTAAATGTAAGGCAGCAACTTCATGATACCCAAAGCCAAGTATATGCTATTTTAATAGAGAAATTATCTCCAAGAGTAATTTTGCTGGGTATGATTTTCTTCTTTACGCACTGACTCTAGAAACTGATCTCCACTTAGCATCTGGCCATATTGTTATCTGTCTATGTTGTGGGAAAATCAGACCATAGAGCCAAACAGAAGAAAAGTCATCCCCTAGAATTCACCACTCAGAGATAACTGTATTGCCTTTCTTTTAAAAAATTTAATCTATTTTTAGTTTTTTAAATTGATATATAATAGTTGTATGTTTTTATGGGGTACAGTGTGATATTTCAAAACATGTACCTAATGTGTAAAGATCCGATCAAACACTTATTTCTTTCTTTTTTTTTTTTTTTTTTTTTTTTTTTGTGGTACCGAGGATTAAACCCAGAGGTATTCTATCTCCAAGCTACACCCCGAGCCCTATTTATTCTTTTTTTTGAAACAGGGTCTCACTAAGTTGCAGAGGGCCTCACTAACTGAAGCTGGCCGAAAACCTACAGTCCTCCTGTTTCAGCCTCCCAAGTACTGGAATTACAAGCATGCGCCACCACGCCCAGCTCTATTAGTTTTTTGAAATAACCAATTAATTGCTGCTAACCTGAGTTGCCCTACTCTGCTATAGAACATTAGAAGTTATTCCTCCTATCCAACTGCACCCCCCAAGGGGCTTTCTTTTTAAGGCACATGTGGGTATGTGTGTATTTATTATATCAATATATCATAAAGGGAAAATTGGAAAGAAAACGTTCATTTGAAAATTATAAGTATTTTCTTTATTAATATAATGGGCTCTCAAACTACCTTCTGATTTTCTGCACTGTTCATATCTGTATCAGAAAATCTTTTTGATACCCTTGGCGCTGTGCAGATGAGAGTTGGGATTCATTGGAAAAGGTGGCCAAAGGAACGGGGACGAATCTTGGTCCTCTTCACAGTTCCCTAAAGGAAACAGGGCTAGGAAGACTATGAATCACTTTCGTAAGTCACACCTGCCCCCTTCCCTGGGGGCGCTGAGCTGTAGCCTACACTGGATCATCTGGGCATAGGCAGGATCATCACAGAGCAACTGTTTCTTCTTTTGACCAGAATACAGGGGCAAATGGAAAACATGCTTAGACTGAGAGATTTAGAAGACAAACACCCTTCTTTGTCTCATTCAAGTCATTCCTAGCCTGTGATTTCTTTTGTTTGTTTGTTTTGTTTTTGTTTTTGTTTTTGTTTTTGTTTTACCAGTTGCGGATAATTTGAAGAGGAACAGGATTCAGTGCTGAGTGCTAACTCAGAAAAAAATAGTTTATGTTCGATACGCCATGTGTTTTGTAAGGGTCTGCTTCCATTTTTTGCTTTGCTTTCTTTAGTACTTGGAGGTTGGCAAATCTAGTCCAAGACTGGCTGAAATTGGTGGTTCTGACTAAGTATTTGGACTTTGATATTTGAATGAGTACACACAGAAATTAACCTTAAAAGAAAACAACTCTGCTCAGATGAAACAAATCACCAGCCTCTTGCTCCCCTGAGTGTAGAGGTACTTCTACACCATAGCCAAATGGACTACTAAGGAATTCGATAATTACCTTTCCAGTTAGAATGGCACATATTCACTGCTCAGATTCAAGAATTTGTTTAAAAATGCAACTATAAATAGTATAGGTACTTCCAGAGTTTCTAACATCAGTCTTGCAAATTTCCTGTACTTATGAATAGCCCGTTGTTCAAAGCCACCCAACCACGCTCGGAGACTGGAATCGGTAAGCCAGTGCCCATCACCACCTTTGTATTTATTTATTTAGCCACCTTACTCCCAAAATAATTTGAGATGGCTTTTTTAAAATGCATACGATGTAATGAAAGCAAACAATAGGTAAATAAGGAAATAAAGAAACAAGAAAAAATAAGATGACGATACTAAAGGTACATTTTCAGCTCTGTAGGTAGTGAAGGGCTGTACATTTGCTCAAGATAAAACTTCAAGATTTGAAGATGCACTTCCAAGCAGGTAAAGCAATAACAAACAAAATAACAACAACAAAAAGAGGGAGGAAGGAAACATAGTCCGTTATCTGGCCCATAAAATAAAAGCTAAGTGTTTACGAGAAGCAAAACTATTCCTGACTGAAGACCTAAGAGAGATTTCTTCCATTGATCCTCATAAAAAAAAAAAAAAAACAATACTCCTACCATAAATATGGCAAGGAGTCCCATAACATTGTCTCTTAAAACATCCCTCAATGTAAGCTGATGGCTTCTTAACAAAGCAGAGTTTCTTAAAAGTATTTCCACAGGAGACTGAAACCACAGTGTTCAGTTTAAGGATAAACTTTGAGAAGGAATAGGTAGACTGTGTAACCCTTAAATGGTCCACACCAACTCATTTCTCCAAGCCAAGTATTTGTCAGCACCCTTAGTGCAGTGAGTTGTGGTCGCTTCCTTCTAGCGGCCATGCCAGGGAAATGCCACTCCACTTGCTTTGACTTCAGCCAAGTCAAGAGTAGGGTCGATGTGACCACATCTCATCTCCTCCATCCCCTTTTTTTTTTTTTTTTTTTTTTTTTTTTGCGGTACTGGGGATTGAACTCAGGGGCATTCTACCTCCGAGCTACGCCCCCAGCCCTATTTTTTATTCTTTATTTTGAAACCGAGTCTCACTAAGTTGCAGAGTCCCTCACTAGGTAGCTGAGGCTGGCCGCGAACCCGGATCCTCCGGTCTCAGCCTCCCGAATGCTGGGATTACAAGCGTGCGCCACCACGCCCGGCTCCTCCATCCCCTTTATTATCTTTCAAGGAAGACCTGTAATGGCAGATTCTTTCCTCTTCCCACTTTATCATTTGGGGCCTTTAGATAAGTGGAGTTCATGCTTCACTTGAAATTTTCTAAATCCCTCTTTGTTGCTCCAGACCCCATCCTTCCCTTTGGGGTGCTCTCCAATTCCTCTGTCCACCCACTTCCGTGTCCTCTCCCTAGTCCCTAAACATATGGGTTTGACCAGATGTCCCAAAGGATGCCGCAATTCCTGTCTATGGAGTTGTTCTGAGTTGCTCACATCTGGGTTCCAAAAGGAAGGAAAGCAAGGAGATCACTCATTCCAGCCAATAGGATATTTCTTCATGGCAGCACATGGGATCAGGCTGCCTGAGCAGTACTAAGACCCTGACTCTGGGTGGCTCTCTCACTTGCATCTGACACCAGGTGGGCTCAGGGCTCTGTGCTATCAGTGGAGCATGAGCTACGCAGGTGGGTCTGTTCACCCAAAAGCAATTCTCTTCTGCTTCTGTTCCCAGCCCCACAAAATGTAATTGCCAGGAGACCCACAGACTCTGGAGCATCCCCTCTAGCCTATGCAGGCAATTTCTTCCTTTCCTCTATTCTGATACATACCTAGTGATTTCAGGAGGAAAAATGTCTTTTTTTCCTTTGACAATTGCAAGCCCTAGTCACACTTGATCCACTTAAATGGTAGTGCTTAATAATGCCTTAGAGAGAGAAGAGAATGCCATAAATGTAAACACCAAATTAACCATGCTCAAGAGCCAGGACCATCAACACCCAAACTCCCCTAGAATATCTACAGTGCATTTAGAATCCTCACTAAGTCCTTACCACTTCCAATAGAAGCTGCTCACCCCTACCACCAGCATTTGTAAGAATTAAAAACAATTTCTTATTTAGTTTTAGAGTTTTCTATTTAAGCACTAACAGTGAAAAAAATAATGTATCATACTTGCATTCATTCCACATAGACAATATTTCAACTATGTATGGAGATAAACAAGTTTCAGGAATTAACTAAGCCTGGTAGCCAACATCTATAACATTGGTTTTTTGTTTGTTTGTTTGTTTGTTTGTTTTGCGGTACTGGGGATTAAACTCAGGGGCATTCTACCTCCGAGCTACACCCCCAGTCCTAATTTTTATTCTTTATTTTGAAACCGAGTCTCACTAAGTTGCAGAGTGCCTCACTAGGAAGCTGAGGCTGGCCGCGAACCCGGATCCTCTGGTCTCAACCTCCCGAATGCTGGGATTACAAGCGTGCACCACCACGCCCGGCTTATAACATTGTTTTTATGAGAAAATGTATTCCCAGTTCCAATAACCACTTTATAATTGAACTTCTGGTATGGAAAGTTAGAAACTTCCTAACCAATATCACCTACTATTACAGTTTGGATATAGAATATCTTCTGGAAGAGCTCATGTATCAATGCAAAAATGTTTAGAGGTAAAATGATTGAATTATGAGGGTTTCATCTCATCAGTGGATAAATCCATTAGTAAGCTAATGGATTTGGGGGGAGGTAAGGTAGTAAGGTAAGGTGTGACTGGAGGAGGTAGGTCACTGAGGGCATGGCCTTGGGGAATATATATACATGTGCGTGTGTGTCCTTGGGCTTCTCTCTCTCTCTCTCTCTCTCTCTCTCTCTCTCTCTCTCTCTCCCTCTTTCTTTCTCTCTCTCTCTCTCTCTGCTTCCAGCCTTCACGATGTAAAATCAGAGTCTCCACTCTTTCTCTCTGCTTCCTGCCACCATTCCCTGAGTTCTGCAGACTTCACCCAGCCTAACATGGACTGAACCCTCTGAAATCTCCAGAACTGTGAGCAAAAAAATCTTCCTTCCTCTAAGTTGTGGTCATCAGGTATTTTGAGTCACAGCGGTGGGAAAGCTGACTGAAACACTTATGTATTTGAAAACCAAAAATTGGGAACACTAACCACCACTGGCAATGAACAATGCTTAAGCATCTAAAGGAGGACAGATTCTTCCAGAAATGGCCTCTTCTATATTCATTTGAAATTTGGGTGCAACAAGTACTATTGCAAGAAAAATCCCTTTGTGAGCGTGCGTGCACACACACACACACACACACACACACACACACACACACACAAATATAATACACATACCCCACAAAGAGTTCCAGGGTGTGAGAATTGGATCAGGTAACAAAGCACAACGGTTTGGTATAAAAGAATCAGGTCTGTCGTATTGGGATTTGTACTCAGGAATATGGGGTTGTAAGATTCCTCCAGGAAGTGATATAGGCATTGGAAAATATTATATTCTTTTCCTTCCAGGCTACTGAGAATATTTCAACTTTTTTTTATGCTACTGGAGATTAAACCCAGGGGCATTGTACCTCTGAGCTACACCCTATCCCTTTCTATTTCTTATTTTGAAACAGAGTCTCACTAATTTGATACGGCTGGCCACAAACCTGCAATCCTCCTGTCTCAGACTCCCACACCTAGCTCAACTTTTTTTTTTTTTTTTTTTTTTTTTTTGCTGTACTGGGGATTGAACTCAGGGGCATTCTACCTCCAAGCTACACCCCCAGCCCTATTTTTAATTCTTTATTTTGAAACAAGGTCTCACTAAGTTTCAGAGGACCTCACTAAGCAGCTGAGGCTGGCCAAGAACCCGGATCCTCCGGTCTCAGCCTCCCAAATACTGGGATTACAAGCGTGTGCCACCATACCTGGCTTCAACTTTTTTTTTAATGTGCTTTTGATCATGAAAATGCAGGCATGTATCTGTATAAAGTTTAATCACTATAGATGGGTTGGATGGAAATGTAGTGTCATAAGAGACAGGCATCCATCCTCGATCCCTGACAGACTCTTCCATTGACAGTGGGACAAAGGGTAAGTAACCTTGACTCTCTGAACCTCAGAATGCTTCTCTGTGAAGCAGAAAAGGATCAAGCCAGATTTATACAGAGGAGCCCTTCCAAGTCAAATAGCCATAACTTTGCCCCTTCACTGGCCCTCAGTTAACTTAACTGGCTCTCTGTATGCTGTCATCACATCCACACAGGAACCAGCTCAGAACCTCTGACCCATTTCCTAGGTGTGATATGAATCCATCTCCCATGTAGGCAAACTAGGCAAAGGTCCGCATCCTCTCACCTCCTCCTCTTTCTCCAAACATTTGGCGGCCTCCTGTATACACAAGCTCACAGAGCTTCGTGCTGTGGAGTATAAACAATGACGTTCAAACCCTGAAGTATGAGGAAACAGCTGATAGTATCATAACAAAAGGCAGAAAGCTTGGGATGCTTGTCCAAACCACACAGACATTCCCGGAGTAGCTCGGACTCCCTGCTCGAGGAGCTGGGGGTATTTATGGAGACTGGTCATTCTCTTCCCACCTGCCAACTCTGCACCCTCAGAGGCTCAGACCACAAGCCTGGAAAGGGGGTGAGGATGGCTTTCCCCTCCAGTGTCCACCCCATGAGCAAACAGTCCCTGAGAATGTTCACTGGCTGCAGTCTCCACCACAGAACAATCAGAAAAAAGCTCCTCCGAATTCCTAGTGTTCACAGCACAGAAACAGCCTCCAGGATTAAATAGGAAGGGAGGAGACTTGTGTGGGGGTGGGGTAGCATCTTCTGGATGGTTGTGCTACATTTTTATAACTCTAGGAAGTTATGTATGTGTTTCCGATACATAGGTCCAGAGGCTAAACCAAGACACACTGAGAATTCAGAACTGGACCTACGCTGTGGGCTGAACAAATTCTTCTGGCCCTGGATTATAAAGCCCGAGAGTGTAGAGGCTTTGTCAGTCTGTCTTGCCCGCTGTGGTGAGCATAGCTTTATATTCACAAGGTCTTTAATACATATTCGTCATGTGACTGTTCATTTACCAAAAAGCAGGCTGACTTTGAAAGAGAGGAAGTTTGTTTTTAAATGAATAGTGGAGGATTGGGCCCGAGAAAAGGAAACTACAGTCCAAATTGGAACAGGACTGGAAAGAGGGCTAAGCTGTATGGCGGGTCGGTGCTAGAGCTTTTCCAGAACCACAAACATTTGCCCCAGAAGTCTCACAAGCCATTCTAGGCTACTGTCTACCCCGAAGTTTTAAGTATATACAGGGGCCAGGCTATTGGTTCTTGGGGTGCAACACTGCACAATTTCCTCCATTCAGCTCAAAAGGCCAGCCTAGGAGAGGAGCCTGTCATTGACTGAGAGGTGGGCACTAAACTCCAGTTCTCCTCGGGGCAACTTCTGGCCAGGCCCAGGCCCTGCCTCCCTCTGAGGCGATTGAGGGGAAAGAAGACAGGCAGGGAGGAAGAGAGGAGAGAGGTCCAAGCTCCACACCCTCTTCTCACCCCCACAGCTCTTCTGTGGTGGCTCTCCCTTCTTTGTCTTGTGCCAGTTTCTGCAAAGAAAGTTTTGGGAGCTGCGACTGTCCTGTACCCCCAAGGACTTTTACACCAGGGAGGTGTGAAGCTGCTGGGATCAGATGGTGCTATTAACAGCAGCCTGTGTGGAACCTCCCCAAAGGAACAAATGCCTGGCCTTGTGAATTTCACAGCCTATTAACTCCAGTTGGTCTCTCCTTAGGCTTCTTACACCCAGGGCCTGCTCGGAGAATAGGGGGATGGCGCCTCTGGCCTCTGGCCTCCTTCTCCTGTTTGAAATCAGTTCTAGGACCCACTGTGGGCAAACCAGTGTGGGCTTTGAGGGATCCAATGAGATCAAGAGGAGGATTCAATGGGATTCATGGTAGAATTTAGCACACTGCCTGGAAATCGGGCATCCTTTCAGCAAATATTTATTAGCATTTGTGATATGCCAAGTACTGTTCTAGGCTCTGGGGATTCAACTCTGAACACAATTAAATCTTCTTTCAGCCCTTCCACCGCACTAAGGTAGGCAGAAATAAACAACATAAATCAGGTACTGTGAAAAAAGTAAATAGAAACAAAGGTGCATGAGGGGATGAGGGGCTGCCATCTCAGCTGGAGGGCCAGGTAAGGCGGCCCCAAAGGAATCCACAGAGCTGAGCCCCCAGCACAGGAGGAGTGAGGGGGCTGCCTCCACAGCAGGAAGTTCATGAGGAAGCTTGTGGGGGAATCTGAGCTCAGCCGAAGGTAAGGGGAGGGAGGAGTCGATGAGTTACTATTCCCTCTCTAAGGGTTTGGTATAGAACCAGGTGCAGTACATGACTACCTGTAATCCCAACACTCAGGAGGCTAAGACATGAAGATTGCAGGTTTGAGGCCAGCCTCTGCAACTTAGTGAGACCCTCAGCAACTTAGCGAGATCCTGTTTCAAAATAAAAAAGAATAAAAAGGACTGAGACTATTAGCTCAGAGGTAGAATACCCTGGGTTTGAATTTTCCAGAAACATTTCCTTCGTCTTGATGCAAAAGACTCACTGGTTGTCCTGAAGGGCTGCCTATTAAAGATTGTTTCCAGAGTCTCAGACCAACAAAGCAGCTCTTTATGAGGTATGCTTTTCAAGGGCTCCTCTCCCAAAAACCAGTATCTCACAATTGCTGCTTCAGTTTGCCCAGGGAGGTGGGGCAGGGGGTGTCAGTCAGTCTTTGGAAGTCTAGAAACCAATCCACTCAGATCAAGTTCCTGAGTTGGCACTTACTGGCATTTGTCCTTGGGTGGGAAAAATTCTTTAACATCTGTGAGCCTCGCTTTTCTCCTCTGCAATATGGAGATTGGTAATGGTGCTGCTCTTGGTAGTGGCCATGAGGGTGATAAAATAGGATTATCCAGGAAAGTGCTTAGCACAGAGCCTACCACACATACACACACACACACACACACACACACAAAGTGGTTTGGGTTTTTTGTTGTTGTTGTTGTTCTTGTTGTTTTGAGGGTTTGGGGGGTTTTTTTTGTTTTTTGTTTTTGGTATTAGGGATTGAACCCAGGGGCATTCTACCTCCAAGCTACACCCAGCCCGATTTTTTTTTTTTTTTTTTTGAAACAGTGTCTCACCAGGTTGATGAGAGTCTCACTACGTGCTGAGGCTGTCCTCAAACCTGTGATCCTCCTATCTCAGCCTCCCAAGTACTGGGATTACAGGCATGCACCACCACATCTAGCTACACAAAAATATTTGCAACAGACCCTGGGTCACATGCTTCATCTCTCTCTATACCAGACTCTTGACCTTTTAACCTCTCTGGTGCCAAGGTGGCTGCAGCTGTCCAGCCTCTACCCAAGGATTGTAGATAGTACAGTTTTATACTAGATAAACAGGACAACATATTATTGAAGAATCTGACTGAGACCCCCATCCTTCTAGCAAAGCACTGGTTCTCAGGAATAGTTGCCGTTGCTGCTACATAAATTGTATGCATGCTATTTTCAGGAGTAACTCTGATCTTCCCTGGAGAACGAGCTCTCCTCAATCCCAAAGCTTCAGATGGAGTTTCTCTTGACTCCAGAGTGGAGCACCCGCCTGGGACTCTGCCAATCAACACATTCATTCTTCTTTTCACGGCAACTAGTAAAGGATAACCTCATATGAACCAATGAGAGCCAGATCTGGGCTTTGGCCTGGGGAAAGAGATGCTCTCTTTACTGCTGGAAGGGACCACTGTCATCACAGGTCCATTCCTCTTTAAAATCAGCAAGGCTAGCCAGGCATGGTGGCATACACCTGTAATCCCAGTACTTGGAGGCTGAGAAAGGAGGCTCAAGGCTCAAGACCAGACTAAGTGAGACTCTCAGCAACTTAGTGAAACCCTGTTTCAATCAATCAATCAACCAATCGGACTGGGGATGTAGCTTGGAGGTAGAATGCCCCTAAGTTCAATCCCCAGTACCACAAAATTTTTAATTAAAATATCAGCCAGGCATGGTGGCACATGCTTGTAATTCCAGTACTTGGGAGGCTGAGACAGGAGGATCACAGGTTTGAAACCAGCCTTGGTAACTTAGCAAGGCCCTCTGCAACTTAGTGAGACCCTGTTTCCGAATAGGAAATAAAATTGGGCTGGGGGGGGGTGGTATAGCTCAGAGATAGAATGCCCCTGGGTTCAATCCACAGTACCACAAAAAAAGAAAGAAAATATCGGCATGGCCATACTACCACGCCAATTTTAACTAATGAATGAATGCTCAGAACCAAAGGATTATTTGATATACGTGAAAGCTTTTTGCACAAGGCAAAGTTCTATGTAAATTGCCAGTTAATAATACTTATCTCCTGAGCCCTTAAATTGAAGCTACAAAAAAAAAAAAAGACTAAGCTATCATTTGCTGAGTCTTTTAGTTTACATCATGTGTTTTCTATGCATTACAGAATGTTTCTAAATTTAATACTACCAGTAGTCCCTTGAGGTAGGAATTATTTAAGTCCCACTTAACAGATGAAGAAACTGAGGCTGAGTAAGACTAGGTATTCCTTCACCCACACAGCTGGCACACGGTGGGACAGCTTGCCCACATTACCTATTCACATAACCAGAGGAATTTCAGTGCAACCGGTGTAATCTGCTGGATCTCAGAAGATTCTATTACAGTCTGAGGGTCACATTGGCAGTTAAATCTAAATTTAGCTGAGTCATGCAATTATACCCAATTTTAGCTGGTCTTTGACCCCTTTCTGTTCACAGAGACCTCCTGCCACCCATCATTTGTCCTTCTCTCTCTCCTATCTCAAGCCACACCCACCCGTATACAAAAGCAGCTTCCCCACTCCCGGCTCCCTGGTACAAATCACTCAGAGGAATTCCTGGTGAGGCAAGATGGCCCGGCTTCTGCTAACACATGCCAACCAGTCACAGGGCCAATGGCTCTCTGTGTGGTGTAGCTGGTTGGTTTCCATTTTTGGCTCCTGTCTACTTCCACACTCAGGTGAGGCATGACCTTTCCTCTCCATTCATCTCGGTCCTTGGAGAAGTAAGGTCCTTCCTGACTCTCTTCAACATAGAAAGTACGATCTCTTCACCATGGGACCTGTACCTCCTCCTGCACTCTCCCTCCACCTTGGCTCGTGGTTCTTGGTAAACATCTCCTCCCACTGTCAGACCCACCTTCACCAGCTCGTTCTCCTCCTGCTGCCGTCAGTCCTGGCCCCCACGCATTTCCCTGTCACGAGCTCTTTGTTTCAGTCAGCATTATCACCACTGTGACCCACACACCTGACATGCAAGCCTTAGAGGAAGGAGGATTTTGTTTGGGGCTCACAGTTTTGGAGATCTCAGTCCACGTTAGACTGACTTCCAAGCAGGGGCCGAGGCTGTAGGTCCTCAGGGCATTGTGGTGGGGAGCAGAGAGACAGAGTGAGAGGTTGTTGTCAGCTCCTGGTTGCAGGGGAGTGAGAAAACACTGTCCCCGGCCCTGGGGGGGACACCCACTTCCAACTATGTCCTGCCTTCAAACATAGCTGCATAGCTTAACACATGAGCTTCAAGGGACATTTTAAATCCAAACCATAACACTCTCCTTCAAGTTGGCCATTCCCCTCACATCTTCAGCAGCCACTTCTGTAAGAACAGACTCCAGAGACCCCAGGCCTGCCCTCATTCCAATTGTCCAAATCCTTCCTCCCAACTGCCCTATGTCTTTTGTTGCAAGTTTGCTTCTGCTCTGTGGGAAGCAAACTGTAGCCAGAACTCATCCCTCCCTGGTGATACAGTGCTTCACTCCCCCTCTCAGGTCCAAATGAATTGTCCAGTAATAGTGTGGTTAATGACTCTCTGATGCAACCCCAAAACCTCAGGGGCTTAACACAATATAGGTTTATCTCTCTCCTCCCACAAACCAATGAAAAGCTAAGGGGAAGGAACCCTGCTCCACACAGTCACTCGGGGACTCAAGCCCCTTCAAGCTAGTGGCCCTGTCACCTCCTAAGGCCTAGCTGGAGGCCTCCACTGCACCTCGGCATCCAGCCAGCAGAAGAGAGACGAGAGGGTGTGAAGCTCACTGGGGAGGCTGTAGGGGTGTGTGTCCAGGGTGTATGGCATCCCCCACGCGCTCTGTTGGTCAGGATTCAGTCACATGTCCCCACCCTCCTGCAAGAGAGGCTGGAAAATGTAGACTAGCCCTGGAGAAAAAAGGGCAGGGGTCGGTGAAGACATAGCAATGACCGATGAGGGCTGTCAGCACAGGTGCTCGGTCTGCAACCCCACCCTCGTGAAGCCCCGCCCTGAGGAATCTCAGCCTTCTCTCCTCCAAGCAACCCAAACTCAGCTGCTCAAATGCTCCGGCTTCATAATACTGACCTCACATGATTGCCAGCCTTCATTCATTCAACATGCACGTGTGTGTGCGCGGTACTAAGGATTGAACCCAGGGACATTCTACCTCTCAGCTACGACCCCAGCCTTATTTTATTTTTTTGAAATAGGGTCTCACTAAGTTTGCTGAGAGCCTTGCTAGGTTGCTGAGGTTGGCTTTGAACCTGTGATCCTCCTGCCTCCGCCTACAGCCTCCCAAGTACTGGGATTACAAGTGTGCACCACCACACCTAGCAACAAGCACTTATTGAGTACGTACTCTGTGCCAATTACTTTGTGCCATAAAACAAAGACAAATTTTTAAAAATGGTCCCTGCCCTCAGGAAGATCCCATCTTTTCCTTTTTCTTTTTCCTTTTCCTTTTTTTTTTTTTCTTCTTCTTTTTCTCTGGTGCTAGGATTTGAACCCAGGAGTGTTCTACCTCTAAGTTACACCCCCAGCCCTGTGTATTTTTTATTTTGAAACAAGATCTGATTGAGTTGCTCAAGGTCTCAGTGAGTTGCTAAAGCTGGCCTCAAACCTGTGATCCTCCTGTCTCAGCCTCCCAAGTACTGGGATTACAGGTGTGTGTCACCATACCCAGCTGGAAGGTCCCATTTTATAGGGCTTGTTCAAGCCTAAGGAAAACATTTACTATATTATAATTTTGTCTTTTAAAAACTCTTCCGTGGAGCTGGGTGTGCTGGCAGTAACTCCAGTACTTGAGAGGCTGAGACAGGAGGATTGCAGGTTCAAAGCCAGCCTTGGCAGTTTAGTAAGGCTCTGAGCAACCCAGTGAGACCCTGTTTCCAAGTAATTAATAAAATTGGGTTGGAGGTAGTTTGGAGGTAAAACACCTCTGGGTTCAATCTCTAGTACAAAAAAAAAAACTCTTCCCTGCTGGGCATGGTAATCCCAGTACTTGGAGATTGGAGGATTGCAGGTTTGAGGCCAGTCTTAGCAATTTAGTGAGACCCTAAGCAACTCAGTGAGACCCTGTTTCAAAACAAAAAATAAAAAGGGCTGGGGATGTAGCTTGAAGATAGAATGCCCCTGGGTTCAATCCCCAGTACCGCAAAAAAAAAAAAAAAATTCCTTCCTTTGTCAAATAAACAGAAAGATGCCTAAAATCCATAAAAACCTACAGGTATATGCCCACCACTTCTTGAAAGGAGACAGAGAGAATCACACCCAGGGCACGGTCTGTGCTCCCAGCACGAGTGATCATGCATCTTCCTTTGCATGTTAGCACCTGTGTAGCCTCTGTCCTCCCAGGGTGATGTCTGGGGAAGGCTGGTGTCTCCTTGTGTTGAATCTTTGCTCTGGTTGCCTGAGCAAGAGTATCTGCCTGTGAATCTGCTCCAGGCACAGAGTCAGCTACTAAGAGTCTCGAGCAAGCCGGGCATGGTGGCACACACCTGTAATCCCAGTATTTGGGAGACTGACACAGGAGGATTGCAGGTTCGAGGCCAGCCTCACCAACTTAGCAAGGCTCTCAGCAACTTATCAAGACCCTATTTCAAAACAAAAAATAAAAAGGACTGGGGGTGTAGTTCAGAGGTCGAATGCCCCTGGGTGCAATCCCCAGTACAACAACAACAAAGAGGCCCAGGCAGCAGGTATTTCCTTCTCTCCAGAACCCTTCAGGTGTTCGGTGATGACGTGGTCCTGGCTCCCTTGATCTCCAACCAAGTACCATGACTGAGGAAGTGGGTAGGGTCGCCTGACTCTGTACAGCACCAGACACACCTGGATGCTCTGCAGAGTGGAAATGCATCGGAGGGTTTGACTGTCCTGAGTTTAACTCCCCCGGTCCTCCGGGAGCAGGGGATAGTCAGTGCCCCATTGTGTGGTTCAGAGGTCCCTCCCCACT
Source organism: Graphiurus murinus (assembly GCA_004027655.1). NCBI lineage: Eukaryota > Metazoa > Chordata > Mammalia > Rodentia > Gliridae > Graphiurus > Graphiurus murinus. The sequence goes on along the minus strand of PVLC010022040.1, from coordinate 10,988 downwards.
CCGACCACAGCAGAAGCAGAAGCAAGGAGTGGCTCCCTTGCCTTCCTCCTTGCCGCCCAGGCCTGGGCACAAGGCCTCGGCCTGGCTACCCAGACATGCTATTGGGATCTGAGCTCTGAACGAGTCCCTGAGGCGGAGCGCTAACGCAGGAGCACTTGAGGAAGCTGTAATTAGTGATCTGGTGGCAGAGGTGACCATACTTTGGAGGCCTGGCGCTGAGGCAACAATTCAGAGTCAGCCTGACCCAGTTGAAAGGCCTCAGTGTGCTTTGTACCTCGCTCCTGGCCATTTTCCAAGCCTGCTTCTCGAGCCTTCCAACAAACTATGAGCCCAGATACCTCTCTGCAATTTCCTTTGTGCCTAAGAATCTCTGTCTTGGAGCCGGAGCCCCGAGGCAATGCTGGGCGACCTCAGAGTTCAGGCTGTGTGGGATGGGCCCACAGAGGGACCAAAACACTCTTTCCATGACCTGCCTGCATTCCCGGCCACCTCCCATCCAAGTGGGACCCTGTGAGGTCACCTCCAGTCACCACAGAGCTGACACGAGACTGGCTACTGCCCGGAGTCAAGGTCAACTGCAGAAGATGAAGCTACTGTGCTCAGAGAGAGTCTGTAAGAGCCATCTTGACAAGACCCAGGCCGAATTTCAGAGGACGGGTGGGCTCTTCAAGAACGAAATCAATACAACTCTCCTGCCTCGGACGAAGCCTTCTTGAGGATGGAAGCCCATTTAGGGAGATTTTGGAACTCCTTTTTACATCTCCCAAAGAATGTACAGAAACCCATCTTGGACCCTTCAATGCAACCTGTCTGATGGAGCTATGGAGTCTGGGCTTTAAAACACACAGAAACCTCACCTGGCGACAGTCCCAAACATCCCAAACATCTAAATCAGTCGGTCTTTCTCACTCACACCTTATGTCACAGCTGGGCACTCTCTTCCTCGTGCCCATCATCCCGTCTTTCTGGTGAGTTTTGCTCCAGATGCTTTTGACACAGAAAATTAGCCACCACAGATCATAATAAATTTTTGCTTTTGGATAACTCCATTTCCAATCCCTCCCTCATTCTTCCTCCTCCTCATAGGAACTATAGTACAAATCCTATAACTCCCCCGACAATAGGAAACAGGCCAGAGGAGCCATGATGACACACTTCTGTGGAAATTATCATAATCCTCATGGAGGCTGAAGACTAGGAGGCCATCTGCCCATGGTTTCCTCCCCTGCCCCCCTCCACTGTACCCAGTCCCCCTCTGGCCTTTCCTTCACATCCCCATGTCCACTTCCTGGTCCCAGCCCTTACCACCTCAAGCCCAAAACACAGTGATTGTCTCTGAGTAACTCTCTCTAGATTCACTTCCCCCCGTGTGACCTTCAAACTGTCACCAGGTTAGTTTTTTGTTGTTGTTGTGCTGTTTTTGCCGTATTGGGGATTAAACCCAGGGGCATTCTACCTCCGAGCTACATCCCCAGCCCTATTTTTTATTCTTTATTTTGAAACAGGGTCTCACTAAGTTGCAGAGTGCCTCACTAGGTAGCTGAGGCTGGCCACAAACCCAGATCCTCTGGTCTCAGTCTCCCACGTACTGGGATTAGAAGCGTGCGCCACCATGCCCGGCATATTTAGTTTTAATGAAAAATAAATAAATAAATAAATAAATAAATAAATAAATAAATAAATAAATAAAAACACTCATATTCTTCCAGGTCTAGGTTAGCTAAACTCTGTAACGGTTCTTCCTAAGGTTTGAGTGAGTTCCCCAAAGGCACGGTATTGGAGTTTAGACTTCACTGGCCCCTCCCACTGTGGCTTCCTGTCTCACCATGTCATCGCTCTCCAATGCTCTCCCACCAGGATCTATCCGCCGTGGGGCCCTCACTGGAAGCTGAACTGATGGGGCCACCCAGTCTTGGACTTCCGGATTCCAAAACTGTAAGATAAATAAACCTCTGTTCTTTATAAAGTACCCAGCCCTGCCTGTTTTGTTATAGCAACTAAAAACAAACATACAGCTGAGCATGGTGGCGCACGCTTGTAATCCCAGTACTTGGGAGGCTGAGACCAGAGGATCTGGGTTCGCGGTCAGCCTGGCTCTCCAGAACTTAGTGAGACCCTATTTCAAAAATAAAGAATTAAAAACAGGACTGGAGGTGTAGCTCAGAGGTAAAATGCCCCTGGGTTCAATCCCCAGTATCGGGGAAAAAAAAAGGAGAAAGAGAAAAAAAAAAACATACATTTCTCATTGCCTATAAGATTCAATTCAGCACAAATATTGGTTTAGTATCTGTTATTCACCAGCTTCTGGGACACCAGTGACTAAGCTGTGTTCTTCCCTTCAAGAGACTTGCTGCCTATCCCTAGCAAGAAAACTAAAATGCCCCCCCCCCAAAAAAATACACACACACACACACACACACACACACACACACACACACACACATGGTGACCAGAGAAAGCCCTCAGATAAAGGGATACAGGTGTTAACCATTGGAAATTGAGCCAGCACCCATGATATGGTAAAGCCCAAGAGGACGAAGAAGGAGCACTCTCTTAGTCCGTTTTCTGCTGCCCTAACAGAATATCTAAGACTGAATAATTTATAAACAATACAAGTTTATTTGTTTTGTGGTTCTGGTGGCTGAGATGTCCAAGAGCATATGGAAACAGCTTTTATCCTGTATCATAACATAGCAGAAGGGCACACAAGCATGCGCGAAACAGAGAAAACCAGGCGAACTCATCCTATTTATCAGGAACCTGTTCCAGCATTTACTAACCTGCTCTTCAGATAACCATATTAATCCATTCATGAGAGCAGAGCCCTCATGACTAATCACCTCTTAAAAGTCCCACTTCTTAGTACTGTTACAATGACAATTAAATTTGATATTTGAGTATAGCAGGCACCGAGCTATAGTAGGCTGCAGTGTCTGTATCTGTCTTTCATTGCTGTAACAAAATACCTGAGGCAGACTACTTTATAGGGAAAGGAGCTTATTTTGGCTCACAGTTCTGGAGATACAAGGTCTAGGGCCCTCATCTGGTGATGAACTCATTGCCAGCAGCTGCCCTGAGGTAGCGCAGAACATCACACAGCAATTGACAGTGCACCTGTGCCTATGGGTCTCTGTTGTGTGGTCTCTCTCCCTCTCCTTATAAACCCACCAGGATTCAATCACAGGGCCTCCACCTAATTGCTTATCTAATCTAATCACTTCCTAAGGTCCCACCTCTAAACACCACAATGGGATTAAGCTTTGCTATGGTTTGGGTTTGGAATGTCCCCAAAAGGCTCAGGTGTTGAAAGCGTGTCCCCTGTGCAGCAAGGCTCAGAGGTGGGCGTGACTGGAGGAGGTGGGTCACTGGGAACATAGCTTTAAGTACTGCATATGTCCCTGGTCCCCTTCTCTCTCTTTCTCTGCTCTCTGCCGCCATGCCAGGCACCCTGACACCAAGCCATTCTGGCTCTGCAAGCCAGCTACCTGTAGACTGAAGCCATGAGCTCCAATAAACCTTTCTCCCTCGAAATTGTGCTTGTCAGGTATTTTGGTCACAGCAATGGAAAAGCAGACTAAAACAAGTTTCCACCTTCTTAATGCCATTAACATAAAACTTTGGAGATTAAACTCCTGCATGTGTTGTTTGGGCGGGGGTGCACCTTAGCGGTATCCGTCCTTCTTATGGGCTGAGGGAGGCTGAACTTGCCCTCTTGGACCATCTCCCAGACCCACAAGAGAGAAACCCCATATTCTCCTGGCCTTGGTTACACGTTTGGTTGAGCCGGGAGGTAGTTGCTCATGACACAGGCTGAAACAATCAACAAGCCCCAGGCCTGAGAAGTTGAGAATCCTGCTGGAAATGTTTAGCAAGAGATTGCAGTGCTGATAAGATGTCAACCTGGATTTGCCAGGGACCACCACATGAAGAAATCCTGCTAAAAGATGAAACCAAAACAGATAAACCAGAACTGAGACACAGAGAAAGACTGAGTCCTGATGGTGTCTTTTGAGCATCTAGATCTAGCCATGTATCAAACTCAGGCCCTTGGTATTTTAATTAGATGAAATGATAAACTCCCTTTTATCTAAAGTTAATTTAAATGCAGTATATCTATCACCTGAAACTAAAATAGTCCTGACTAATCCATGGAGCAATCGAGATTCTCCAAAATATGGTTCCAGTTCAAGTTTCCATCCTTCTCACTGACAGTTCTTCTGTTCTAACCACGCAATGCTTCCAGATTCACAACTGTCTCCTCATTTATCTTACTTATATATACACCCTTCGCCCACGCCAAGCACTGCCCACTTCATTCCACCCTCCAGGTCTACTGCTTCCTCTTCATTGTCCAAACCCTTCCCGCTGGCCAAGGCTTCACTCGGGTCCTGCCCCCTCCTAACAGCCATCCTGACTACCCCAAACCAAAGCTTTCCTCCGAGCTCCTTGATCACTTGCCTGCTATTTCTCTTGGTGCTTACCATTTAGGACTTGGTCATGCTCAGAACATTGATAGAAGTCTATGTTTTCCTGGCTCCCCATCAAGACCAGAAGCCACATGTATAACTGTTTGCATCTTTCACAGTGCTCAGAATGGACTAGTTCTATAGTATGCAAAACAACACTCCAGTTGACTCAAATCTTTTTTTTTGGGGGGGGGGTATCTTAAAAAAATAGATGGTGTGCTCATTTGGATTGGTTGATTGAAGAATCTAGAACATAAGTGTGTCTTCTCCATTTTACCTAAAACTGAGCCTAATGCTACTGAGAGAGGCCTAGGGAATCTACCACTTCACCCACACAGTGGGGCACTTTCTGCAGACTATCTTCTTCTTAGTATTCTGGGCCACAGCTCACAGACCCCTTGTAGTGAGTATCTGTCATTTCTGACTTCCCTAAAGCCTTTACATAATCTCTTCACACTTTAAGGTTATTTGCATTGTGGCACGCGCGCACGTGTGTGTGTGTGTGTGTGTGTGTGTGTGTGTGTGTGTGTGTTTGTGTGTTTGCATTTCTCAGCTTCTCTTACTGATGGGTATAGAAAAGTAGCTTAGGCTTTGCCACTTAGATGTACCCACAGGAGACCTTGATATGGAAGTGAGCTACATAAAGGGACAGGAGGGGTACAGACACATTTTGTGGATCCACATATTTCAGCAGATTTCTGGGGTGGGAGGTGACCCCATTGGAGGCAGGCATGGTTCATGGTTGGCAGTGACAGAAGCTCCCTGTCAATCTCATCCTGCAGAGTAACTCTGAGAACAGTTCACAGAAGTTCAGCCTGGAACCCATTCTGCTAGCCCTTCTGACAATTCTGTAAGCTTCCCGACATCCCCAGGTTCCTTTCAGCTTAGCCTGGCTAGAGTGAACTCTCATCTGCAGCTGCGCACAGGACCAGTGCAACTCATGACCACCGCTTGGCTGAGTGGACTTCTCCGTGCCCCAGGTATGAATCGAAACTTGTGTGATCTCACCTGGATGACAGCCAGCTCCAGTTCTTCCATAAGTCAAGATCCCCGGGACCTTTGGATGCACCTGCTTCTGCACCTCAGAGAGAGGGGCGGGGCTGAGAAGCAAGACCAGATAGCCCTGGGAAACCTGGACTCCTGGACTTCTGGAGGTTTTTCCTAGTCTGATTGGGGATTCACCTATTTACCTCTAAGGTGACTTTTACTTGACTGGAAGATTTGCTAAATCTATGTAAAACCACTGTGTGTCTTCTAAAGATCTTCATGGCACTAGAAATTCAAGATTAAAACAATACCCAACTCTGGCTCCCAGTGTGAGGCTGCACATTACCAACTTACCCTCAGGTTCCTCTCGTTGGCTTCTGACTCAGCTAATTTCCCCCTTCTGCGGGCCTCTCGAAGACCTTTGCAGCTCCCCCACCCCGGCAGCTGCAGGGAAATCTAAGTCATATTTTCCCCTAAAGTGCCTGGTTACTTCCCAATAAAATCTGACCCTCTATCTGTGGGGTCTCAGGGTCTGGAGCTGATGGTAGGGCTGAGATTCATCCTTCATTAAATGCCTTTCTCTTCTGCCTGACCCTAAATTCTAAGGAAACCTTTTCTCTCTCTGCTTCCCACTCTCTACTCCAGCTGGCTCCAGACCAGGCCAAGAAATTCCCCAATCAGCAAATTAAGCTGCTTCTCCAAACATTACAGCTTCCTTTAGGGGTGCCACTGGGTACAGAGATGTGGGGATTCCCTGATCTTCTGGTGTGGAAGCATGTGCATGCCGGGTTCATCTCCCTGTGATCACCAGAGATGTTCCACAGAAATTCTCCCCAGCCACCCTTCCCCTCATTCATTCACCAAACATTTGTTCCCTACAGAAATTGCTCTGGACTGAACCCCTGTCAGGGAGTAGGGTCGTGGTGGCTTGCCAGGGCCTATTATAGAGGGCTTTTGTGGACGAGTCCTTGCCAATAGCTTAAGGGGACACAAGGTCCCAGGAGGCCCCCAACTGTCTGGTCATGTGACCTTCTTGGCTCCATTGCAAGGACGTCCTGTTCCTCTTGGAGTGATAGCTCTATTGAGGAAGTGACTGTGTCATATCTGGGACAGGAAAAAAGCTATTTCAAGTCCTGAAGTAATCATTCACAGAGCTAGCAGCCTTTTCAGGAACTGCCTGGACAGTGGAGAAAGGCCGATCCTGAGAGAGGGAGGGAGGGAGGGAGGGTGGCTGGAGGCCGGCGCTGCTGAGCAAAGGGGAACCAGTGGGCTGGAGGAGGGGGCAGGGGTTGCCATGTGGGTCCTCCAGGGGAAACATGGCGGCCCGCCATGGAGTGATGTCAGGGAGGGATCGATAGGCATGACCCCAGAACCAAGTTGTTCCCGCAACAGGGAAGAAGGAAACATCCTCACACGCACACCTGCTTGCATCCCACCTCAGGTTGGGTCTGGAATGCCCCCAAGGGCCCCTGTGCTAAAGGCTTGTCCCTAGCCCGGGATGCTACTGGGAGGTGAGAGAACCTTAAGAGGTGGGGTCTTCGGGTCATTTGAGCCGTGCCCTTGAAGGGGATGGTGGGACTCCAGCCCCACCGCCCCTGGCTTTTGCATCCTGGCCATGAGGAGAGTGGCTTTGTGCTACCATGTGCTCCCCGCTGTGATGTGCTGCCTTGTCACAGGCCCAGAAACAACGAGCCAACGGATCATTGTGGAAACTGTGCACCAAGATAAACCTCTCTCTCTCTCTCCCTCTTTCGGTACTAAGGATGGAACCCAGGGGCATTCTACCTCTGAGCTACACCCCAGCCCTATTTTATTTTTTTATTTTGAAATAAGATCCCTCTGGCCAGGCGTGTTAGCACACGCTTGTAATCCCAGTACTTGGGAGGCTGAGACAGGAAGATCACAGGTTCACGGCCAGCCTCAGCTACTTAGTAAGACTCTGTTTCATAATAAAAAATAAAATAGGGCTGGGGATGTAGATTAGAGGCAGAATGCCCCTGGGTTCAATCTCTAGTAATGCAAAAAGAAAGGAAGGAAGGAAGGAAGGAAATAGAATCCCTTACTGAGGCTGGCCTCAAACTTGCGATCCTCCTATCTTAACCTTCTGTGTACTAGGATTATAGGCATGTGCCACCACACCCAGCTAACCTTTTTTCTTTTTAAGTTTATTTATCTCAGGTATGTGTTACAGTGATGCTAACTAACACAGGTCCCAAAAGTATCCTGATCACAGGATGGTTCCCAATGGCTATGAAAGTCTTTCCTTGGCTAGCTATCTTTCCCTGAGTGTAATGAGAAACTTAATGAGCTTTGTTTGTATATTTTCCTTCAGGAACTCTGGGAATCAGACCCAAAACTTATCATTTCCACATGGGCAGAGTAGACTGGGGGAAATGAGGGTTATAATCAGAAAGCTCATGGATCCGCACACACTGACCAGCCAGTGGTTTGGCCACCACTCTGAAGGAAACAAGAGAAAGGGGGAAGGCCTTTATTCTGGAAAGATCACCATTTACCTGAGCCTGCCTACCATATTGGGTGAGTGGGTTCATTTTGTGTGGATAACTTTAATGTCATTCTACAGTATTGTCTCCCTCAAGAAAATGTATTCATGTGTCCATCTGAGTCTCAGGATAATAGAAAAATCCTAAGTCTAGGTTTCACTTCTCACCAATTTGTAAATCTTCTAATAAATAAAACAGAGGCAATAAAAACAGAAGGGTGACATATCTTACTATCAAGCTCTGTGTTTACCTCTAGGAAACCCTAGCTCCGAACAAGCAGTCTCTCCAAAATCAGAGAAAAACAATACTGCTTCCATAAATACCACTGTTGGTATTGGAGATAGCCTCAGTTGGAGTGGTAGCTATTTGGCATGCTTGCAACTACTCTGAGCTCTGTATCCATGACAGGCATCATTAATCTACACTAATCTACACCCTTAGAGTCTTGCTCAACACTGTATTCCAGGCAGCCACTACCAATCAACTAGAATTCACACACGGAAGAAAATCAACTTATCATCCCTACTTTAGACCCATGATGGTAAGTGATACTTTTTTATCCTCAATCAATCTGGAAATTCTCATAATACTCTTTATGATAATCAGTAAACATGAAAATTACAGAATTATAGATCTGAAAGTGACCTTATAAATCATTTAGTTTAACTAAAAATATAAGATGAACATCTCATATTGCAGATGGGGGGGGAGGGGGTCCAGAAAGGTTACTCGACTTGCCCAAGGGAAGTGTTAGCTAATGTCATTAACCGTCCCTTACAAATGTATAGTGCTTCAGAGACAGCACAGGACTTCACTTGAAGGATCTCCTGTGATCATCTATTCAGTAAATATTTATTGTGCTTCATGTACTATGCTAGAGATTAGGAAACCAGCAGTTAGAAAGAAAGAAGAGTTTTGATTTCTTTCTAAAATCAAGTGAAAAGCCTTAGAATAATTCCAAGACCTGAGCAGGGCAGACAGCACTATCCACAACTTTTTAAGTACTAGGTATATGACAGTTAGGAGATATTAGTATGATACTACTTAAATATGGTATCTTTAGAATTCACAGTCTTCCTTAAGGCATCACTTTTGGATGAGGTCACTACTGCTCTGAGCCCTGACATATGGGGATCAATTTTCCACACCCATTAAACATTTCTTAATCAGCTCTCTGACCATTTGGGACTTCTCAAGGTATGAAGGGACCTTCCTGGGTCTATGTCTCTATCTAGGAAATGAGGGTAAATTCTCCCTACCCTGCTGAAACAATTTCAAAGGTCTTTTTTCTGTAAGCCTATGACCCCCCCATTTCCAAAGCCCAAGTGTGGTGGAAGAACAGATCTGGGATACAGAGTCCTGAATCCTGTTCCCACTAACCATCTGGGTCATCTTGGGCAAGTGGCATCACCTCTCCAGGCCTCAGTTTCCCCATCTGAGCCATGAGATCGCTAAGTTTCCTTCCCACTGACATCTGACAACCTAACGAAAATAGTCAAGCTGCTCAGCCATGCTTCACCTTCTCTTCTGTGTAACAGCTGCCTCTGCAGCCCAGACCCACCAAGAAAACAGCAACTCCAGCACTTGGGAGGCTGAGACAGGAGGATCGCAAGTTCAAGGCCAGCCTCAGCAACTTAGCAAGACCCTGTGTCAAATTTTAAAAGGGGGGGGGAGTGGGCTGAGGGGTGTAACTTGAAGGTAGAATGCCCCTAGGTTTAATGCCAGTATTAAAAAAAAAAAAAAAAAAGGTGGGGTAGAGGAAGTTTAGGCACATGCCTGTAATCCCAGTACTCAAGGGCCTGAGATGTGAGGATTACAGGTTTGAGGCTGGACTCAGAAACTTAGTAAGAGACTCAGCAACTTAGCAAGACCCTGTTTCAAAATAAAAATAAAAAGGGCTGGGAGTGTAGCTTAAGGTAGAATGCCCCTGCTTCAATCACTAGTATCAAGAATGGGACGGGGGGCGGGGGGTAGTTCATACCTTAATACCAGTACTTGAGAGACTGAGACAGGAGGATCACAGGTTCAAGGCCATCCTCAGCAACTTAGCAAGAGCCTCAGCAACTTATGGAGACCCTATTTCAAAATTAAAAATTAAAAAGGACTAGGGTTGTAGCTTGAAGGTAGAATACTCCTGGTTCAATCCTCAGTACAACAAAAAAGGAGAAAGAGGGGGAGGAAGGGGAGGAGGAAGAGGAGGAGGAAGAGGAAGAAAGAGGAGGGAGGAGGAGGGAGGGAGGAGGGAAAGTCAAGCACAATGGCACATGCCTGCAATCTCAGTACTTGGGAGGCTGAGACAAGCGAATCACAAGTTTGAGGCCAGCCTCAGCAACTTAGTAAGAACCTATTTCAGAAAAAATAAAAATAAAATAGGTATGGAGATGGGGGTAAAGCAGGAAGGTAGAATGTCTCTGGGTTCAATCCCAGTACCACAGGAAAAAAAAAATGTGAAGGGGAATGGAGATGACCTAAGTAACTTTGGAAATGATATTTGGACTGGAATCTGTACGGCTAACGACAAAAGAATTCTGCAAAAGCACTGTACTCTAGTTGATAAATTAGCTTCTCATAGGGTTATAGATTAGCAATTCCCTAGCTTTATGTGTGTGCTGGACTTAGAGAATCTCTTCCATTAAGAATAATATAGAAGCCGGGCGTGGTGGCGCACGCTTGTAATCCCAGCATTCGGGAGGCTGAAACCAGAGGATCCGGGTTCGCAGCCGGCCTCAGCTACCTAGTGAGGCACTCTGCAACTTAGCGAGACCCGGTTTCAAAATAAAGAATAAAAAATAGGGCTGGGGGTATAGCTCGGAGGTAGAATGCCCCTGAGTTCAATCTCCAGTACCACACACACACACACAAAAAAAAAAAAAAAAAAAGAATAATATAGAAAGAGAAAAACAGTAGCTTCACAGTGGAGAAAGTTGGCAGAGGCCTCTCAGCCACATGACCAAAGTTAAAGTCACCATCAGTAAGTCATGCTGATATCAGGTACCTCCTGATACAGTGTCTAATGGTTTAGATTTTTTTT
>PVLC010022039.1:0-27223 GCA_004027655.1 Graphiurus murinus | reverse complement strand
TGCTTCTGGCCAATCAGGACTTGACTCGTATCTGAGCTCCAATTGGTCAGGAAAGCTAGCCTGCACATAAGCTGACATTGCTGTTTTACCACAACGCCTTATTAGGAGTTGTTTACTGCACTGAGGTACTTTACTGCACTGAGGTACTTTACTGCAGTCGCCATCTTTTAGGCGCAGCAGCTTCACCGCTCCCAACACGGCTCCACTGCAGGGAATGGAGTAAGTAGAGGGACAGAATCCAGGTCCCCAGGTCCTTATGGGTTGCAGTCCAGGGACTAGATGGAAGCTGGCCCAGCCCTCCCTTGCCTTGCAGTCTGGTGGCCTCAGGAAATAGCTGACTGCTTTGTCCATGTGGGCAGTGCTGGGGACTGCTGAGGGGCCGAGGGGCAGCAGCTCCTGCAGCAGATGCAGTTTGCTGTCCCACGGGTAGGTGCTGAGCTATGGCCACAACTAGAGCAGTGTCTCCGTGGCACTTGCTTTGCGGCCTTGGTGTCCTCTGTGCCCTTCAAGCCATGTTCCTTGGCCTCCCTCGGAGGCTCATCCTTGACTCAGATGGCAAATTGCTCTTCTTTAAATTTCCCGTGTTCTAAAACCTCGGTGCTTTTCACCACACCATCCCTCTGCTCCATCTGTCTCTCTTTGCTCCAGGAAACAAAGGAGAAGAATGTCTGACTGTTAGATTTAAAATAGCATCTTGCAGTTCAGAGTTTTTCTTAATTCTATTTTACTTTATTTGTGGTTCTGAGGATCAAACCCAGGGCCTTGCACATGCAGAGCATGTCTTCTTCCAGTGAGCTGTGCCCCCACCCCAACTCATGGTTATTTTAAAAATATTTCAAGCATATAGGTAAGAATAGAGAAGAGCAAATTGAACATCCGGCTCCAGCTCCCTGGGCCGTTAACACTGTATCATGTCTGCATTGGATCCCATTTTCTTCTACAGAATTGAAGTGATACTATCCAGGCAGCGGCTGTCTGTAGCTCATTCAGCTGAAGCTCCTGTGCAGACCATGCCTGTGTGTGGTGTTCCTATCATCGCTTTAGCTACGCAACAGATCTAAACACGCATAGTGTGTTGAGCATCAAAAGGTTGTTATAAATGATGTGTCGTGCCTGGCGCTTTGCAGCCTGCTTCCTCATTCAGTACTGTGTTTAGGAAATTGATTCAGGTTGACACAGGATTGTATTAGCTGTGCATACATTCCGTTGTGTAAACATGTGCTTTATTTACCTCTTCTGTTGACCGATGTTTTGGATGTTTAGGACATTTTCCCCTCTGTTACCTAGAGTGGTTCAGTGTGTAACTCTTGCATGCGTTTTCTTTCATACCTGCACGGAAGTTCTCTGTGATAAACTGAGAAAGGTGCGCGCGCGTGCGCGCGCGCGTGTGTGTGTGTGTGTGTGTGTGAGGTGGGGGAGAGCATGTCTCAGGTTGTCGATTGCACGTTTTCAACTTCCCTCACCACTGCCAGATCGCTCTCCAAAGAGACTGTCCAGTGCACGCTCTGTGGTTCTTCCTCCCTTGCCACATGTGCTGTCTTCAAACTGCAGGTGCTTGCAGCTGGGCCTGCCTCAGCGCTTCCTCACTCCCTCCTCACAGGTGCTGCTGGGCTTCCCTGCTGTTAACTACCTGAGCACAGCCTTCACCCTTTTTTTCTGTAAGATGCTTGTCTTGTTCTTATTAATTTGGAGTCTCTGTATATATTCTAAACAGTCATTTTCTTGTTGTTGGTTGTGTGTTTTCCAGCCAGTTAGAGGTTAGTCTTTTCTGTGTTTTAAAGAATCTTTTCTTGTACAAAAGCTTCAACCTTTAATATCCAAGTCACCTACATGTTTTCGTATTGTTTATTCTTTTCGCCTGTCTTATCTAAGAAACACTCTTGTAAATATTGTTCTATATTTTCTTCTAAAAGCCCACTTACTCCATTGTTCTTAGGAAATTCCAGGTATTTCTTGAGAAATATGGACTAACATCTTGAATATTGTCACAAAAACTAGTTATACTACCACAGAATCATTAGATCTATGAAAGGACAAACATTTTGCTTTTTCTTGAAGTGCTGGGGATCAGTGCCCCCGGACTTGTACATGCTAGGAAGGGACCTACTCTCAAGAGGGGTTAGAGAAACACCCGTTTAACCCCTCTTGAGGCTATTATTATTATTATTATTATTGTTATTATTATTATTGTGGTACTGGGGATTGAACCTAAGGGTGCTATACCTCCAGCCCTTCTTATTTTTTATTTTGAAACAGTCTTGCTAAATTGCTGAGGCTGGCCTCAAACCTGCAGTCCTCCTGCCATAGCCTCCTAAGTACTGGGATTACAGGCCTACATCATGGTGACTGGCTCTCTTAAGACTTTTTAGTCAACTTGATTCATTGTTTCCCTTTATGTTGGTAAGGTGTAGAATTCCACACCTGTTGCCCCTGAACCTAAGTCATGGGTGACAGACGACTGAGAATGAAGGCTCATTTTCGGTGGAGAGGGGCTGTTGAGCAGCTGGGTCTGAGTGAATGTGCCCCCCTGCACTGGTGCTGCCTGGGGCTGCTGCTGTCTGCCCGAGTGATCTGCCCTTAGTCCCTCCTTGCTCCATCTGTCTGTGGAGTTGGTGCCCCTGAGATAGCACACAGGTGGTCTACTTACAATCGAAGACCTTGACTGCAGACTGTTGCCTCCCACAATGGAGACCTTCCTGTTAGCTTCCTGGTGGGGGGACATGAGGTCAGAGTATAGTGTCTTGGAACACGTGTTGATGGTTCTCAGCAGTGGGTAAGGCTTTGGAAACTTAATCCACACACCTGGCTCTGTCCTCACAGCAGCGTGCGGACCCTTGGGAGGTGTGCTGAGTAACCACGTATGGTTTTCTGGATCAAGGGTGAGTGGGTTTGAGACTTACAGCAGGGCTGGGATGTGGCTTAGTGGCAGAGTATTGTCTGCCATGTGCAAGGCCCTGGGTTCTACCCCCAACACTGCAAAAAGACAAAAAAGAACAAGATTTGCAGCAGAACAAGGGACTTGAACATGCAATCTTGCAATTCTTGCCTCTTCAGGTATCACTCTTGAAAAGACCACTCCCAGCAAAGTTTGGTCTTTTAGGCCTAAGCCCAGACCGAGGTGTCTCTGGACTCTGTCTCTGCTCATTAGCATCATTGGTCCACATGGGGCTAACACCTGAGGTAGCAGTCTGTCTCCAGGACCCTGCTCTAGTAGGGAAACAGATGACAGACAGACGAAACACTTCATGTGCATCCCCTCCATGTTCACGGTCATCAGGAACCCACTCCACCAGAGCTCCTATCCATTGTGACTAAAAAATTGGGGACATTTTCTATGGTTAGAGGACAAAGGAATTCCACTGTTCACAGAGTTCTGTGTTGGGTTCTTTGGAGACACTAAATTAATGGATGGCCCATAACAAGCTCCCTTGTAAAGGCAGAACACACACACACACACACACACACACACACACACACACACACACTTAAAAAAGCCAATCTCAGTACTTGGGAGGCTGAGACAGGAGGATCACAGGTTCACAGCTAGCTTCAGCTACTTAGTGAGACCCTGTTTCAAAAATAAAGAATAAAAGATAGGGCTTAGGGTGTAGCTTGGAGGTAGAATGCCCCTGGGTTCAATTCTCAGTACTGCAAAAAAAAAAAAAAAAGAAAGAAAGAAAGAAAAAAGCCATGTGTCACTGGGTTGACACTGATGTGGAGGTGACTGAGGAGTGGAGAGTACACACAGACTGTCCCAGAGTGGAAACTATTTTCTGCTTTTGTTCTTTAAAGGGCCTGCCAAGGCAGTTGCATAGGATTTTAGTAAATATTTAAAATTTTCCTTGTCTGGGGGAGTATGAAGTAAGTGAATTTTTGGGAAGGGGTGCTGGGGATGGAACCCAGGGCCTCACAAATGCTGATCACATGCTCTGGCCACTGAGCTACACCCACAGCCCTCATGTGAGTGGATTTTTTTAAAATTTATTTTTTGTTGAGGCAGGACAGGTGGATGGAAAGAGAAGGAAGCAGACCCTGCGTGGGGAGGGGGACGGGTGAGGGCTGGTGCCGAGCGTGGCCAGCAGGCCAGTGCGTGTGGGGCTCACAGTGAGTGGGCCCAGGGGACTTAACGGGGATTTGCAGGTTCTTGAGGCTGAATGGTGGAGTTTGGATTTAACATGAAAATCAGTAAGAATGACACAGTGAAGAAATACCAGCTGTTTCTTAAGTCAGGACATGTTCTTTGCCCCAGGACAATTAAAACTCATTTGGAGGGAAGAGGGGAGAGGAAGGAGCCCCCACCTCAACTTTGTATTTTGTTTCCTCGTTCTGGAGAAGTCCTTGCCTTCTTTCTCTTGCTTTGCATCCCGTTTTTAATTTCTCCGCAGGGAGTTGTCGTGGCAGATGCCCTCAGCTCACCAGAGCTGAGGCAGCCCTGGTCCTAGTCTTCAGTCTCATGGAAGGGTGGAAAGAGAAGAGGAAACTGCTTTTGTCAGTCACACCAGCGACAGTGCCAGTGCAGCCATGCACATTCAAATGGTGTCACCATGCCCTGTGTGCTGAGTGAATCTGAGGCTGCAGCTAAGGCATGTTGCTTTCTTGTGTCCCTGTGCTATGGTACACTTTTATATCCAGAACAATTGAACACCCTGATGGAGACCTTGGGAACTTGAGCAGTATTAGCAGGGCTCTTGTCTTGGCAGCAGAAAGATCTTCTGCAGGCAGCTGCCTTCAGAGGGCCAAGCCAGTGAGCAGCGCTGAACCATGGTAGGTGTTTGACACTCTTCTGCCTGCCTGGGAGAGGGCATCGCTCTTATCTAGGTTTCTCAGAGTCCTCTAGATTCCCACTGTGCCTTCATAACTGTTTTAAAGCAGCTTTGCACATGTGCTTGTATACATATGTAAACATACACATGTGTTTGACCCAAGACTGAGCTCTAGCCTTTGCCTGAACTTGGGAGCAATACTTAACCAAATCCATGATGTCAGCTCTGTGCTTTGTGGAGATAGGTTAAGATGATTTAATTTGATATTGAATCCATAGCACTAATCTGAGAATAATCTCTTTGTTTTGGAGTTTGTACAAGAGAGGTTAAAATTATACCAACATTTGGTATGAGGGCAATCTTTACTTGTGTATCTATAAATTGATATACCATGAAAGGGGAGAAACCCTGTTTTCCTGCTTAATAGAAGGTCCTTTAACTCTCTGTATTGAACATTGTCTTCCAAATGGCTATCAATTTTTAAAATTATGAAATATCTAGAAAACTTACATCCATAGGGACTACTATCCAAATTTAGTGTGTTGCTGAATTTTCTTCAGATGAACTTTAATGTTAATACATTTATTTATTTTATTTTTTTTTGGTGGTACTAGGGATTGAACTCAGGGACATTCTACCTCTGAGCTACACCCCCAGTCCTATTTTTTATTCTTTATTTTGAAACAGGGTCTCACTAAGTTGCAGAGGCCTCACTAAGTACCAGTCCAGACTCCTGGATGGTAAATAGGTATCCAGAATAAATAATAAATAAATATCCAGAATAAATAAATAAACAACATCTATTTTTCTTCAGTGTTTTCTAATTTTCATGGCATGCCTAGAGAAACCCTTTCTATCCCACTTATAATGGTAGCTCCTGATATCTGATATTTTTCTTTTTTTTTTTTTGCGGTGCTGGGGATTGAACTCAGGGGCATTCTACCTCCGAGCTATACCCCCAGT
The DNA here is from genome assembly GCA_004027655.1 of Graphiurus murinus. Classification (NCBI taxonomy): domain Eukaryota; kingdom Metazoa; phylum Chordata; class Mammalia; order Rodentia; family Gliridae; genus Graphiurus; species Graphiurus murinus. Next base: position 21,497 of record PVLC010022039.1, on the reverse strand, counting down.
CCTATTTTTTATTATTTATTTTGAAACCGAGTCTCACTAAGTTGCGGAGTGCCTCACTAGGTAGCTGAGGCTGGCCGCAAACCCGGATCCTCCGGTCTCAGCCTCCCGAATGCTGGGATTACAAGCGTGCGCCACCACGCCCGGCTAGCTCCTGATATTTTTTCCTAATAGTTTTGTATTTAAGACTAATCCAACCAGGAATTATTTCTGTGACTAGTAAAAGGAAATGCTCCAATTCTGTTTGTGTGTGTGTGTGTGTGTGTGTGTGTGTGTGTGTAAGTAGCCAGTGGTTTCTGTGTTATTACACAGTCCATCCTAGGCGCACTGTTATACTAAGTTCTCATGGTGCTGTGTTCCACTGATCTGCGTGTCTGTTCCTGTATCACTTCACTATCACTTTATAAATCTTGGTATTTAATGGTGTATGTGCCTCCACCACCTTGCTTTGGTTATTCTTGGCTTCTATTGCCAACTTGTTAAGTTCTGCAAAAAACAAACCAAATAAAAAAACATTACTATTCCTATTGAAATTTGTGAATTAATTTGAGGAGAATTCATAGTTTTAAAAACATTGAGACTTCCTATCCATGAGAATGTATAGTTCTTCATTCAGTCAGGTCTTCTTTACTGCCTTTCTGTAAGTGTTTCTAATTTTCTTCATAAGTGCATTAACATATTTTGTTAGAATTTGTCCTAGAATACTTTAGTGTCATTTTTTGTTACTGTGAATGGCTTTTTTTTAAAAATTGGAAACTATATTTTATAACTTAATGGTATAAGTTTTATGGATTTTTTTTTGTGTACTACTGGGGATTGAACCCAAGGGTGTTCTATCCCCAGGCCCACTTTAAAATTTTTTTGTGTGTTTTGAAACAGGGTCTGGGTAGGTTGTTGAGCATCTTGCTACATTACTGAGGCTGTCCTTAAACCTGTGATCCTCCTGTCTCATCCTCCCAAGTACTGGGATTACAGGCATGGGCCACTGTGCCCGGCTTTGTATGGATTTTTATATATCGAGATAAACAATGAACTGAGATCTATTATTAAGTTTAAAACTTTGTAGATTTTCTTGAATTTTCTGTGGATGTTATATTATCTATAATTATGACCATTTGTCTATTTCTTTCCAATTCTTATTCTTCTTACTAGTTTTTCTTGTCATACTTTTCTGACTAGAATCTCTAGTGCCATGTTTGATAGGAGTAGTAATGGTGGGCGTCCTTATCAGCTCTAAATTTCATAAGCAATTGGACACAATGCTTGCCTCTGATATGGGTAGGTACCTTTTATAAAAGTAAAGGAATTTTGATCTTAGTTTGCTAATATTTAAACATTTTTTGAATTGGAACTGAATTTTATAAAATGAGTTTTCTACATCTGTTGAGGTGATAATTTTTGTTTTGAACATATTAGTGAGGAAACTATATAAGGTGTTTTCTAATACTAAGCCACTCTTATGTCACTAAAGATACTTTATCATAATTACTATAAATATTATTTTTAATACACTGCTAGGTTTGATTTGCTAAAATTTTGTTTAGAGCTTCCATATCTGTGTTCATGAATGAGTATGGCCTATAATTTTCATTTCTTGAATTGTCCTTATCTGGTCTGATTTCAGATAATACTATCTTCACCAAATGAGTTGGAAAAATGTTTCCTCTTTTTCTACTCTCTGAAAGAGTTTTCATAAGATCACATTGGTAAAATGAGGTAGAATTTGCCCATATTTGGACATGGGTTTTATTTGTGTGTCAATTTTAAACCACTAATTTAATTTTAAAAAATGATTATACGATTGTTCAGTTTTCTACTTATTCTTAAATCATATGTGCAGTGCAACTTTAAAAATTATGCAGCGTGTAGAATTTGAAGTCTTGCCCTTTTTTCTTTAGCATTGTGGGCATTTCCTTCATTATTATTTACCGAGAAGATAACTTTTAAAGCATTTAACAATGGGTTTTACTTATGACTATCTCTATTTCTAAAATTTCCTGTGGTTACATGTATATAAAGTATGTAAGACAACATTAGTTAGCAGGGCAAGGCACAGACACAATGATTTCTGTTGGACGTTGTGCCTAGAACTGACCAGGTGCTATAACTTTCCAGAGCAAAAGTTGGAATTTCCTGATGCTTCACAGGGTGAGTGTGAAGGCAATTCTACGAGAATTCACAAAGCGGGGGGCTTTCCTTTTTGCGAAAGGAAAACAACACATTCTTTTTGAATGATGACTTATTTTGGAATGCATCCTGCCTGAACTGATGGGCTCAGATTTTTGTGCCTCAGCAATTTCTGTTCAGGGACATTTGTGGAGATTTCCAAAACTCCACATAAAGATGTCAGGTTCTTAGTTCTGAGGGAAAAGCAACCCAGGAATCTGCCCCCCCCCCTTGTGGTGCTATGGATTGAACCCAGGAGCATTCTACCTCTGAGCTATACCCCATTCGTTTTTATTTTTTATTTTGAAATAGGATCTCCCTAAGTTGCTGAGTGTCTTCCTAAATTGCTTAAGGCTGGTCTTGAACTTGCAACCCTCCTGTCTCAGCCTCCCAAATACTGGGATTACAGGTGTGTACCACCATGTCTGTCTATTTTCCCCTTTTATGGAGCTCAATTCCTATGGTGTAAGATACATTTTATTTTATTTTTTACTGCCAGTGTACCCTAAGAGATGTTGAGTAGCAGGAACCATGTGGGTTTATGCCATGTCTGTTTCAGGATTGGAAACATGTTCTTTACAAAAGCAAAATAGTATTTCCTTTTTTATTTTTATTTTTGATTTTGGTATGGGGGATTGAACCTGGTCTTCATGCTTGCTAAGCATACACTCTACTATTATGTCACACTCCTAGCGCCCCACACTCTATTTCCATTTTTTTTTTTTTTAACCCAGGGGCATTCTACCTCCAAGCTACACCTTCAGCCCTATTATTTTGAAACAGGGTCTCACTAAGTTGCAGAGAGCCTCACTAAGCTGAGGTTGGCCACAAACCTATGATCCTCCTGTCTCAGCCTCCCACATACTGGGATTACAAGCATGCGCCACCACACCTGGCTTCTATTTCCATATTTTAAAAGGTCTAAAAATCTCCTCCATCCATCTCTCCACTCACCAAAATTGGTTAAGTGTCCAACTTCACTGTAGCCAGTATTCTTTGGAGAAATTTCTGGAAACTCCTGTTAAGTTTCCAGATTGGCACTATGTGAAACCCATTTAGATGGGAATCAGAAACATGGTCAGGCTTGTGAATCCTCTTTTAAAAGAGTCCTCACCAGTAATCCCAGTACTTGGGAACCTGAGATGGGAGGATCACAGGCTCGAGGCCAGCCTCAGCAACTTAGTGAGACTCTGCTTCAAAATAAAAAAATAAAAAGAGTTGGGGGTGTACCTCAGAGATAGAATGCTTCTGCATTCAATCGCGCGCGCGCACACACACACACACACACACACACACACACACACACACACGTCCTTCTCAGGGCTGGGAGTGTAGCTACAAGGTAGAATGTGTGTTTAGAATGTACGAGACCGTAGGTTCAATTTCCCAGTAGCAGAAAATAAAGAGCTTTTCTCAGCCCTCACCTGCTGTTTCTCAGAGGTATGTCACACGTGTGTCTTCTGCTTAGTGCAGTTACCCAGCCCTTTGCAACCTACTCTCCACACATGAGCAGACTCTGTGGCTCTGGGCTGCACAGGGGGGTCTGGCCCACAGCATCACCCAGCTCTTCATGAAAAATAATTCATCTTTTTTTGAAACATTCCTGTTCTGAAAGTTTGAAGAAGAAGAACAGAAATCCTTGCAGGCAGCTGCCGATGATATATGCAAACTTAACGTAACATACCATTCTCTAAAGGATCTGAGGACCCAGAAATGTTCCTTTGTTTCTTTTCAGCAAGATGGCACCACTACTGTTGTCTAAATTGTTGGACACATGCTCTTTGGCTTCACATCATGAGATTAAGCCATCAAAGTCACAAAGAGGGGATTTTTTGTTTGTTTGTATTTACTTTTAGTGTTCTGTGGGTACACTCCCTCCTTCCTATCTCCCTGGAAAGTACACAGGACTGGTGTGACCCTTCCCAATTGTGCAGCCTTGGCAAGTGATGTGGTTTCTAAAGTCCTGTTATCTCATCTATAAAATCTGAGATCCTTGTCTTGTGATGGCCAGTGAGTTTGTGACAACAGTTGGGCTCCCAGGTCAGCGGTGCTGTGGGCCAGGCATGCGATCAGCAGGTGGACTTGATGGGCCCATAACGTCTGTTAGCTGCAGACACGAGACTGGTGTACATGTAGTCTCATGACATTTGGGGCAAATGTCTCTGAAGTCTCGTCTTATCTTTGCATGCCAGACTGTCTCTGCAATACTGTCCTCGTGTCAGTGGCGTGGAACTTGAAGACCTCTTTTTCCCTTGTCCTTGAATTCTATCACTCTCATGTGGCTCCTCAGGGCCACATGTTCTTGGAGGGGAGTTGCCTGGGCCGGGGTCCTGGGGAGCCTGCCACAGCTGCTGTCCTGGGCGGGTTGGATGTGACACCGGGGTTCCATGGTCATGCCTGCCCTCATCAGGCTCATAGAGCCTTCTTCCAGGAGCTTCGTCCATTGCGCTGACAACACAGAGATAAGCCCTGGGAGATAAGCTCTGGTCCTGGGGGTCTGTGGACATCAGCAGCCAGATGGCATGGGGGAGGACTCTCTGGTTCCCCTCCGGAGGCAAAGCCACTCAGCTCTGACCTGCACCGCTCACCAGGCTTCCTTTCCTGAATGCCGAGGGCAGACAGTGGTGTTGGCGTTGGAGCAGGATCAAAGCCCTTTCTTCCCTAACCTGCAGCAACGTGCCGGTAAACAAATGGGAGCTGTAAAATAGGCAGAGGTTACAATGAAAGTCTGTCTTACCCTGATTAGCATTGGCTTCTTTCCAAACTCCAGCCGCTCGGTGTGCACCCAGCGACCCAGTGCAAGTGTCTTCTCACGGCGTCTGACCCAGGGCCCTGGGTAACAACACACCGGTGTGTGCCAAGGACAACAAGGCAGAGCGGCCACAGGAGCAAGGATTAGGGACAGCATGAGATCAGAACAGGCAGAACCCGAAGGTGACTCACCATGGCCTGGAGCTGTCTGAGCTGTCTCTGCTCCATTTCCCCGCGTGTGAACCCTCATCCATCCGAATTTGGCTTGCTGATCAGCCAGTTGGCATGAAATGTAAAATCAAGACTACCTGGGAATTGTGCTGCTATAAACATGGGCATTGATGTGTCTCTATAGCATTCTGACCTTAATTCTTTAGGAAAGATGCTGCGGAGTGGTGTAGCTGGGTCATAGGGCAGTTCCATTCCTAGTCTTTTGAGGAACCTCCATGCTGATCTCCAGTGGTTGCACTAATTTACAGTCCCACCAACAGTGTATGAGAGTTCCTGTTTTCCCAAGTCCTCGACAGCATTTATTATTGTTTGTATTTTTGATGATTGCCATTCTAACTGGAATTAGATGGAATCTCAGTGTAGTTTTGATTTGCATTTCCCTGATTGCTAACAATGTCGAATATCTTTTCATATATTTGTTGGCCATTTGTATTTCTTTTGAGAAGTATCTATTCAGTTCAATTGTCTTTGTCCATTTAAATATATATATATATATATATATATATATATATATATATATTTTTTTTTTTTTTTTGGTACTGGGAATGGAGGCCAAGCTACATCCAAGCTACACTCCCAGCCTTTTTTTGTTTTTCATTTTGAAACAAGGTCTCTCTAAGTTGCTGAGGGTCTCCCTGAGTTGCTGAGGCTGGCCTCAAACCTGTGATCCTCCTGTCTTAGTCTTCCAAGTACTGGGATTACAGGCATATGCCACTGTGCCTGGTTCCATTGCCCTTTTTTTTTTTTAATTACTACTAATCTGATTAACAGGTGAGGACTCATACTCTACCACAGCTAAGCACCACATTTCTGCAGCAGTCCTTCATGCCAAACCCATTCAGTCCCAAAGTGTAGGGGCCATTGTTAAGTCACAGGAACAGCTCACTTCTGTTGTTCATCGACTGCGTGCCCCAGTCGATGCCTGCCCCGGAGATGTGAACGACAACGCTTGGCCTCAAGTGTCCTCTCTCCCTGGCCTCTGGTCTCTTCCTGTGGGATAGTGAGGGCTGGGGCTCCCTCCCACATGGGATATGCAGGAGTTACCGGGCAGGTTGTTGGGCCAGTTTCTATGAAGGTAAGTACCCTGGTCAGATCAGCTGTTGAGATTCCAGAGAATGAGGCCAAAGGGAAGGCGCAGGCTCCAGATGAAAGAGTAGGGGCCTGCACCTGGCTGGCCACTAGCAGCACAGGTCACCTCCCAGGGACCTTGTCGTAAAACTGCTGCATGTTGAGAAGCATTTTTCCATGTTGATAATAATTGAAAAAAAGAGAGCTATTTGAAAAGGGTGAGGGTTTTTCTCCTAAGTGTTAGAAGAGCAGCAGGGCTGGGAACTGTTGTGGTGGGTGGGTGGGCGGTTGTTGATTTGTTATCGCAGAGGCAAAGGAACAGACCTCCTCCTGCTTTCTGGGGTGGGGGCACAGGGGAAGGCCCCACACACCAAGCAAGGAGAGCAAATCAGGAAGCACCTGTGGTGCTGACTTGTAAGAAATGGGACTCTCCCGCTGGGCTGTGGGCTGCCTGTCCTGCGCTTCCCAAGGAACCTGGTAGTAGCTTGGCCTGCAGAGTCCAGAAACCATGCTAGTAACCTGTAAAAGTGCCACACTCTTGGTCCAGTCTGCCATGGAAAAACGTTAAGCCCTCTGGCCAGTGCGGTGCTGAGGTGGGCGGGGTGTGTGGAGCTTTACCTCAGCTGTGTGTTGACCTACTGTGTGGCCCAAGGGAGGCACTTAGCTTGTCTGGGATTCAGTTACCTATAAGAGAAATGAGCTTGTTGGATGTTCTCTAGGGACCTGGAAGGAAAGGTGGATAGAACTTCGACCCTTTATAATCTTCATGTATTTAATACCAGCCTTTCCTGAGGCTGAGCGGCAGGCCAGCTCATGTCCTGACTTGCTTATCTTTGGGCCACCTGGTGGAACTTCCATGGCAGGAAGAGGGGAGTTCTTCTCCCTTCTGCCGAGTGTAAATGTCATGCCAGCATCCGGGTCTTAGTCATCTCAGTGTCCCCTTATTCTGGGCCTGGGTGGGGTGACGCTAAATGCACAGGGTCCCTGAGCTCCTGGCTGTGGATGCATCTTTTCCTTCTGATCACCGGTTCAATAGCTATCTGGTCTCCCACTTTGTCTTCCAAGCCTTAGTGCAGGAATGTGAACATAGCTTTCCATAGGTGCTTATTGACTATGGATAGGCTAGTGGATGCAATCTGAAATGCCAACCATTGAATTTCTTGATGCATGCGCGCGCGCGTGTGTGTGTGTGTGGTGCTGGGGATTGAACTCAGTAGCATTCAACCTCTGAGCTACACCCTCAGCCCTTTTTAAAAATATTTTTGTTTTGAAACAGGGTCTTGCTGAGTTGCTAAGAGCCTTGCTGAGTTGCTGAGATTGGCTTTGAACCTGTAATCTTCCTGTCTCAGCCTTTCAAGTACTGGAATAATAAGCTTGTGCCACTGCTCCCCGCTTCTTGATGGTTCTTTACATGTAAAGTCTGAAATCTGGGTGCAAGTGAGAGCCTCTGAACCACATAGGAACATCATTTTTCTCTGCAGCAGCTTGCCTTGTTCTCCTTTGGTCATTGTGAGCATTGTCAACATTTTTCAAATAATCCTATCTGCACTGGGGCATGAACTACACCAGGTGGGCACATTACTACCACTGGCTCCCATGCTGATGGACAGCTTGGGCATATCTGTGTATTTGTCTTTGGAGAAACATCTTTTCTTCATCTGTAACATATACACTGAAAGCACAGGCCTCACTGTTGCAGGAATCACAGAGGACAGCCACCCATCAGAGCAGCTGCCTGGCTGATAGAAGAAACCACCGGAGACTGCCACGCTTGAAGATTTGTCATTTAGCTTTGTATATAGTTTTATTTCCTTGGTGACGGCTACTTGTCTAACTTGCTTGTTGACTCCTGAGAGACAGAGGGGGATGTAGGGAAGGTCTTTCAATCATCTGCCTGTGTTTCACTTTTAAATTTCTTTTCCAGGTAGAGTCTCCAGTGAGGGGTTTATTTCCTAATGGGAAGAATGGAAGTTTAGAAGGATGAAAGACAGATGTTCGTTTCACAGAGCAGGATGAGTTATCCGTATGCAGCCACACAGCAGCATTTCAACCAGCGTTTACAGTTTCATTAGGAGAATGTCACCCTCGATTCTTTTTTTTTTTTTTTTTTTTTTTTGTGGTACTAGGGATTGAACTCAGGGGCATTCTACCTCCGAGCTATACCCCCAGCCCTATTTTTTTTATTCTTTATTTTGAAACCGAGTCTCACTAAGTTGCGGAGTGCCTCACTAGGTAGCTGAGGCTGGCCGCGAACCGGATCCTCCGGTCTCAGCCTCCCAAATGCTGGGATTACAAGCGTGCGCTACCACGCCCGGCTTACCCTCGATTCTTTATGTACAGTCGGCCCTCCACATCTGTGGGTTCCACGTGCATGCCTTCAACTTACTGCTGATCAAAAGTATTTGGAAGTGAGCTTGGTGGAGCATGCCTGATATCCCAGTACTTGGGAGGCTGAGACGGGAAGATTGTGGGTTCAAGGACAGTGTGTGTGGTCCTATTGAGACCCTGTTTCAAAATAAAAAACAAAACTAGGGATGTAGCTTAGAGGTGGAGCACCTCTGGGTTCAATCCACACACACACACAAAGTGGAAAAAACTACATCAGTTGTGAACATATAGGCACTATTATTCCTTGAACAACAAAGTGTAACAACTATTTACATAGAATTTACATTGTATTAGGTGCTATCAGTAATCTCGAGATGATTTAAAATCTATAGGAGGAAGTGACATTTTATATGAGGGAGAAAGTGTGTAGGTTAGATGCCACTTTATATAAAAGACTCAGTCATGTGCAGATTCTGGGTCCTTGTTAGTGCTGAGTAGATTGCTGGGTATACTCAGCACCCAGTCCTGTGGATTCCCCCAGTGACTGTGTTCCCTGACCTGGGCTTTGCACCCCAGGTACTTGTTACACTCTGGAGAGAAGGCGGAGGGCTGTGTTTCAAGTCCTGCCTCCTCCACATGGCTATATCGTGCTCCAGTGTGGGTTTGACACTGAAAGTGCTCTTCACAGATAGTCAGAGTTGTAGCAAGGCTGAGGAACTGACGTGCTCAGCTATACACAGGAACTTTCCAAAGCGATGCACAGATGCTTTCCACAAGCATCCTTGTGGCCGGGAGTCAGGCGGGGGCAGCAGGAGGCTGGCTGCACCTGTACCCTGCACTCAGCCACCAGGTGAACTAGTCCAGGCCTCCCAGACACCTCAGGAGACGGGTGGCTCGTAAACCTATTTCCTAAAGAAAGGTAAGAACAGCTGTAAAGAATCTCTCAGAGTCAAGAGTCAGTCTGGGAAATACCAAAAATTTTATTTGGGACAAAGAGAAGCACACTTAGTTAACAGATATCAAGATGCTGAGTGTGAAACTGGCAGGGCCCCGAGGGAGCTGACTAGCCCTTCTGTCTTCTGGAGCCACGGTCTGCGCACGTACGCCTGCCTGGCTTTCTTACTCTAGGGCTTTTCCCTCAGGATCCTCATCAGTATTTAAATGATTAAACCCACAGATGGCAGCTTCTAAGTTATTATGCCACTGATTAAAGAATTGTTAAGGCAGATTTATTTCTCTAAATACAAACACATGTACAGCTGAGATTTTAGCCAAAACTTTGTGAGACACAATAGTGTATTGTTTCGCTCTTCAAAACGTATTCCATTATAGGCTTGTATTATAAAACATCAGTGCCTGGCATTGCGATGTCTATCTCTAGAGATTTTTAAACTCTTGACCACATTTTAAAAAAGATGCTCAATTTCTCCAGTTTTTTCTTTTCCTTTCTTGCATCACCATCAGCTTCCTTAGACCTGAGAATGTGCACAGGGCATTGTGTGGCGTACAGCAGATGCTCACTGACTGCAGTCTTTATCGGTAACTCTAACAAGCCTTCATGGTTAAGCACCAATGGTCCTTGCTCCACACAACCACTTCTGTGTTTCCCTCGGAGGCAAGTAGAAACCTGGAATTCATTGTGATCTCTTCTTTGTTAACATTGTTGAAGTGTTACTTAAAGAAAATGGAAACTATTGGTTTTGGTTTTGTGACAACTGGTTCTAGACTATTGTTCTTTAAAAAAAAAAAGCCCTCTCATTATTTGTAGATACCTTTTTTTATACAGACCACCCTTGTACAATTATTATTTAACAAGAGAGTTTGTCAAGGTTTCTGGATAGGAAAGCAATAAATAAAATTAAATTGCAAAGGGACCTGGGAATAAATCTAACAAAAGATGCACAAGACTCCTATGGAGAAAGTTGTAAATTTTTTTTAAAGCATACATTACAGCATTGTTAACTATAGGGCACTGTTCTACATCAGCTCTTTAGACATTTTTCATCTTGCATGACTGGTACTCTATGCCCACTGAGCAGCAAGTCCCCATTTCCTCCTCCCTGCAACCCCTGGCAACCAGGATTCTGCCTCTCTCAGTTTGACTACTTTAGTTGTCTCATAGAAGAATCATACAGTATTTATCCTTCAGTGACTGGATTATTTTACTTGGCATAATATCTTCAGGATTCATTTATGTTGTGACAGGATTGAGTAATAGTCCACTGTATGTTCACATCATGTTTTCTTTACCCATTTATCCATTGTTGGACATTTAAGTTCTTTCCATCTCTTGGCTATTGCAAATTATGCTGTCCATAGGAGTACAAATATTTCTTTGAGATCCTTTTTTCAGTTCTTCTGGATCAATATCCAGAAGTGGGATTGCTGGATCTTATGGTGGTTCTATTAATTAGTTGAGGAACCTCCATACTGTTTTCCATATCAGCTGCACTATTTTATTCTATCAACAGTGAACAAAGGTTCCGATTTCACATTCTTCTCAACACTTGTTTTTCTGATTTTTTTTTTTTCCAGTATGGGGATTGAACCCAGGGGCATTCTACCTCTGAGCTATACCTCCGGCCCTGTTTTTTATTCTTTATTTTGAAACAGTCTCACTAAATTGTGGAGAGCCTCACTAAGTAGCTGAGGCTGGCCACGAACCTGGATCCTCCTGTTTCAGTCTCCCAATGTTTTGTTTTTGATAGTGACTGTCCTGACAGGCATGAAGTGATATCTCATTATGGTTTTGAATTGCATTTCCCTGATGATGAACATCTTTTCCTATACCTGCTGGTCACTCTGTCTACTCAGGTCCTTTGTCCATTTTTGTTGCTGTTGAGTTGTAGGAGTTGCTTATATATTTTGGATATCAGCCCTGTCAGATGTATGGTTTTCATGTATTTTTTCCCCACTCTGTAGGTCACCTTTTCACTCTGTTGACTGTCCCTCCATGGTGCAGAACAGTTTTAGTTTGGTAGTTCCACTTGTCTGTTTTTGTTTGTGTTGAATGATATCATATCCAAGAAGTCATCGACAAAACCAATGTGGCAAAACTTTCCCCCATTTTATCTTTCAGGAGTTTTGTAGTTTCAGGTCTTAAAAGTCCATTAATTCATTTTAATGTGGCAGTCTACCTCCGAGCTATACCCCCAGCCCTATTTTTTATTCTTTATTTTGAAACAGGGTCTCACTAAGTTGTGGAGTGCCTCACTAGGTAGCTGAGGCTGGTCTCGAACCCGGATCCTCCAGTCTCAGCCTCCCAAATGCTGGGATTTACAAGCATGCGCCACCCCTCCCGGCCTTGACATTGTTTTGGCTCTGTGGGATCCTTTGGGATTCCGTATGAGTCTTAGGATGGTTTTCTTCTGCTCTGCCAAAAAATGGTACTGAGATTTTGATAGGTATTGTAATGAATCTGTAGATTGCTATGGGTAGTATAGGTATTTTAACAACACTAAGCCTTCCAATCCATGAACACAAGATGTTAAATTTTCACATATGGCCTTTATTATGTTGAGGTAGTTTCCTTTTACTCTTAGTTTATTGAGTGTTTTCATCATGAAAGGGTGTTGATTTCAGTCAAACACTTCTGAATATACTGAGGTGGTCATATGACTTTATCTTCCCCTCTGTTAATGCAGTATGTTGCATTGATTGCCTCTTGTGTATTGAACCATCCTTGCATCTCAGGGATAAATCGCACCTGGCTGCTGTGTAGGATTTTTTTTTTTTTCAGTACTGGGGATTGAACCCAGGGGCATTCTACCTCCTAGCTACACCCCCAGTCCTATTTTTTTATTCTTTGTTTTGAAACAAGGTATCACTAAGTTGTGGAGAACCTGAATAGCTAAGCCTGGCCAGGAACCCGGATACTCCAGTTTCAGCCTCTCAAGTACCAGGATCACAAGCATGCACCACCACGCCCGGCTTGTAGGATTCTATTAATGTGCTGTCAGTTTCCAGGTGTTTTGTTGAGAACTTTTGCATCTATATTGATTAGGGATATTGGCCTATAGTTTTTCTTTTCTTCTCATGTCTTTGGCTTTATTATTAGGACCATTCTGGCCTCATAAATGAGTTTGGAAGTGTTTCCTCCTCTTTGTTATGTTGGGAGAATCTGAGAAGGACTGGCATCAATTCTTTTTTAAATGTTTGCTAGAATTCTCCAGTGAAGCCATCTGGTCCTAGGCTTTTCTTTGTTGGGAGTTTTTTTCTTTTCTTTTTTGTGGCACTGGGGATGGAACCCAGGGGCATTCTACCTTTGAGTTATACCTCCAGCCCTATTTTATTCTTTTATTTTGAAACAGGGTCTCACTAAGTTGCAGATGGCCTTACTAAGTTGCTGAGTTGAACTTGCCATCTTCCTGTCTGTCTCAACCTTCCAAATACTGAGATTACAAGTGTGCACCACCATGCTCAGCTGTTGGGAGGTTTTTGATTACTAATTCAGTGTCCTTACTACTTATAGATCTGTTCAGATTTTCTCTTTCTTCATAGTTTAGTCTAGGTAGTTTGTTTCTAGAATTGCTCCATTTCTTTTAGGTTAGTCAATTGTTGGTGTTTAATTGTTCATAGCAGTTTTTTAGACTCCTTTTTATTTCTGTGGTATCAGTGATGTTTCCTTCTTTATTTTGGATTTTATTCATTTGCATCTTTTGTGTGTGTGTGTGTGTGTGTGTGTGTGTGTGTGTGTGTGTGTGTATGTGGTACTGGGAATTGAACCCCAGGACCTTCTACCTCTGAGCTACACCCCTAGCCCTATTTTTTATTTCTTATTTTGAAATAGGGTCTCACTAAGTTGTGGAGGGTCTTCCTAAGTAGTTGAGGCTGGCTGTGAACCTGTGATTCTCGTATCTCAGCCTCCCAAGTACTGGGATTACAAGTGTGCGACACCACGCCCAGCTGCATCTTTTCTTTCTCTCTCTCTCTCTTTTTTTTAAGTCTGGTTTAAAGTTTTTCAATTTTATCTTTAAAAAATCAACTCTTAGCCTCCTGATAGTTTTCTATCCTTTTGCTATTCTCTATTTCATTTATTTCTGGTCTCATATGTTTTATTTATTTCTTTCTGCTAACTTTGGATTGATTTTTTTTTTCTTTTTTTTTTTTTTTTGCGGTACTGGGGATTGAACTCAGGGGCATTCTACCTCCGAGCTACACTCCCAGTCCTATTTTTTATTCTTTATTTTGAAACAGGATCTCACTAAGTTGCAGAGTGCTTCACTAGGTAGCTGAGGCTGGCCGTGAACCTGGATCCTCCAGTCTCAGCCTCCCAAATGCTGGGATTACAAGTGTGTGCCACTACGCCCGGCTTCTAATTTTGGATTGAAATTGTTTTTCTTTTTCTGGTTCTTTGTGACATAAAGTAGGATTGTTTATTTGAGATCTCTCTCTCCCCCCCTTCCCCCCGACCTCCCTTCCTTTTTCCCTCTCTTTCTTTTTGTGGAACTGGGGTCTGAACCCAGGGGCAATCTACCTCTGAGCTACATCCCCCAGTCCTATTTTTTGTTCTTTATTTTGAAACAGGGCCTCACTAAATAGCTGAGGCTGGCTGAGAACCCAGAGGCTCCTGTCTCAGCCTCCCAGTAATCCCAGTACTTGGGGTACTGGGATTACAAGCGTGCACCACATCCGGCTCTCTCTTTCTTTATAACATTGATGTTTGCCACCACAAACTTTCTTCCTAGAACCATTTTTGCTATATTCCATGTTTTTATGTTATGCTACGTTCATTTTTGTCTAAAGGTATTTTATATATCCCCTCGTGATTTTTCTTCTTTGATCTATTACACATTGGTTGTTTAAGAGCCTGTTGTTTTTTTTCCCACATATTTGTGAATTTTCCAGTTTTTTTTAATATATTGATTTTTACATTTATTCTGTGTCAGAAAAAAATAAACAGTTGGTATGATTCCAGTCTTCTTAAATTCATTGTCTTGTTTTGTACTCTATCCCAGAGAATGTTTTGTGTGCTCTTGAGAAAAGTATTTGTTTTGCTGCTGTTGGGCAGAATGTTTTATAGGTGTCTGTTAGGCTGTTTGGTCTGTAGCAGGGTTCAAGTCCTCTGTTTCCTTATTGATCTTCTGTATGGATTTTCTATTCTGTATTGATGGGGGATATTGAAATCTCATGCTACTTATTCTTGTGTTACTATTTCTCCCTTCAGTTCTGTCAACATTTGCTTCAGATATTTGTGTTCATTATATATGATGTTGGGTGTATATATATACTTATAATTGTTTTATCTTCCTGACCAAATGAACCTTTTGTCATTATATAATGTAATTTCTGGTCTCTTGACAGTTTTTGTCTCATAAACTCTCTTTTGTCTGATATAAGTATGACTACCCTTGCTATCTTCTGGCTACCATTTGCATGGAATATCATTTTTCATCCTTTTACCTTCAGCCTATATATATCCTTAATTCTAAACCGATATTCCTGTGGATAACATATAGTTGGACTTTGCTTGTTTGTTTTCCATTTAGCCTCTATGTCTTTTGGCTGAGGAGTTTAACCCATTTATAGTTAAAGTACTGACAGGAAAGGACTTACTATCACTGTTTTATTTAATTTATTTTTTTGTCTATCTTTCCTCTTTGTGGTCCTTTTCCTCTCTCGCTATCTTCCTTTTTGTTTTGTTCATGTTTTCTAGTCACATGCTTTTAATTTCTCATTTTCTTTTGCATATCTTCTGTAGTATTTTCTTTTAGGTTAACATGAGACTTAAATAAAATATATCATAGTTACGATTGAATCTGGATGTCCTTTCCTAGATTTGATGTTTCCTATCATTATTTAAAAAAAAAAATTTCGTCTCTTTTCTCTTTTCTACTCCTTTTTGTATTCTCCAAACCTATATATTGGTTTACTTGATGTTGTCCTATAAGCACCTTAGGTTTTCTTCATTCTTTTCATTCTTTTTGCTGACTGCATAATTACAAATGACCTATCTTTGAGTTTTCTCATTCTTCTGCTTGATCAAGTCTACTGTTGGATCTCTCTGGTGAATATTACATTTCAGTTATTGTATTCTTCAGCTATAATATTTCAGTTTGGTTCTTTTATATATTTTCTGTCTCTTTTTTGATATTCTCATTTTGTTCATTTATTATTTTTCTGGCCTAATTGATATCCTCACAAATGTTATTTTGAATTTGTTGTCAGGTAATTAATATACTCCCATTTTTTTTAGAGTCAATTTCTGAAGATTTATTTTGTTCTTTTGTTTGGGAAATGTGTGTGTGTGTGTGTGTGTGTGTGTGTGTGTGTGTGTGTGTGTGTGTTGGAATTAACACATTTGAAAAAGTAGAAACTTCTAGTTTCTACAGGCTGGCTTCTCCCAGGGTGAGGGGGATATCCCACCAGTCAGCCCATCTAGAGATTCTGGGGGGGTCTCTCAAAACCTTTTCTGTGGGTGTGTCTTTTCTAGATATGTATATTTAAATTCCCAATTAGAGGGCCTTGCCAATTTCCTTTTTCAGAAGCTTATAATATATTGCTCTCTCTGGTGTCTGTGGTACTACAGGTTTTTTTGAGCTTCCTCAAGTCACTCAGCTCTCTTTTGTTCTCTGGGTCCTCTGAGAAAGATAGAAACTAGCCCCTGAGGCAGCCCCTCAGAAAGACAGAACAAGGACTGCCTGCTCCAATTCTTCTCTCCAGGGAGAAGCTAGGAGTTCAAAGTTCCCTTCCAGTTGCACTACTCTGAACTGTGGGTAAGGACCATGGCAAGTAGGTGCCCATGAATTTTCCCAGCAGTTTTGATGCATCTGGTTTTGCACTTGCCTGGGGTATAGGAGCTTCTTAGTTGGTTTTTGGCTTCATCACAAAATGAATTGGTTCATGTATTGTTAAGTGTCTTCTTCAAGGGAGTAACAAGTTTCTAGGGCTTCCTATTTTGCCATCTTACAAAATCATCTCCCCTGGAGTTCGTTATAGATGCAATTATGGTAAGGTTCTTGAGATAATATTGTCTTGGGTTAGGTTGGGCCCTAATTCCAGTGAACAGTGTTCTTTTGAGTGACAGAAAAGGAGAAGACACAAGACATAAATGAGGAGGCTGTGTGAAAGTGGATTGCCAAGAATTGTTGGCAACTACCAGAAGCCAGAAGAAAGGCTGGAGATGGGTTCTCCCTCCAACTCTCCAGACAAGAACCCCACTTACCCATCCTTGTTTCACACCTCTAGCCTCCAGACTACTTGAGGGTGTGTTTCTGTTGTTGTAAGTCACAGATTCTTGGTACTCTGTTACAGCAGCCCTAGAAAACTGATGCGGCCTGGGAAGCGGCTAGGGAGGTGGATGGCAGACCTCTTTCTGCTGCAGCTGCCTGTCCTGGCTGCTGTTGCCCTCTTGGGTGTTGGCTGGGACTTGTGCTCAGTGGCCTAAACTGCATGCTGTGGAGCCTGGGCTTCCTGGGCCAGATCCATCACCCACCTCACCAGAACAACTCAGTTTTAGATCCTTTTAGGAGGGTTAATGTAGGATTTTGTTCGGGGGAGGAAAAAAACAAGAAACACAAGCAGACAAAAATTTACAAAAGGGGAAACCTTACCTACGTCAGAGTGCTGTCACATTTTCCAAGGAAAGAAGCCTCGTGCAGCTTCTGTGTCTCGGTCTTGCTCTTCCTTCAGTTCTCCCACCATCGTCTGGCCTTTGCCAGCCACTGCCCTCTCAGGGTGGGGCACCTCTGCAGTCACAGTGGTCCTTGCTGCTGCCATGGCTGGGAGATAGCTGGAGGCTTGGGTCAGGATATGGAAGAGCCCCCAGTGCTTCAGATAAAAACCCAGGGAAGTGTGGCCACCCCCACCCCTGCCGTGTCTTCATTAGATTCCTGTCTCCTCTCACAACCCATATTTTGCCAACAACCCTGTCCCATCTCACCTATACTGCTGGCTCCTGGTGAGGCATGAGGGAGGGTGTGGAATGATTAAATTCTGGGGGATGGGAAGTAGGCAGGCAGGAAAATTATTTTAAAAGGGTTGGGGGAACAGGGAGGTGGGATAATAACAAAAGGGAAATTGGACCCTACATTAGAGTGTGGTAATTTTTCTCCAGGTATTTCCACAGAAATCACACCTCAGAGCTGGGCGTGGTGGCGCACGCTTGTAATCCCAGCATTTGGGAGGCTGAGACTGGAGGATCCGGGTTCTCGGCCAGCCTCAGCTACCTAGTGAGACCCTCCACAACTTAGTAAAACCCTGTTTCAAAATAAAGACTAAAAAATAGGGCTGGGGGTATAGCTCAGAGGTAGAATGCCCCTGAGTTCAATCCCCAGTACCGCAAAAAAAAAAAAAAAAAAATCACACCTCAGCCTCAGGGCCATGCATCCATTTAGGAGGACAGTTTGTGAGCATTGTCCTCACGGTGTCCTCGGCGTCCTTCGGGCTCACTTGTTATTGCTGGGGCTGTGGAGCCCTCTTCAGCTACGGCCGTCATTAAGTCTACTTTTCACTTGATGTCGCTCACCGTTTTGGCGGCTCCTCTGTTTCATTACTGTGCATTCAGAATTCAGGCCTCAATCAATCGCCTAGACGTCAAGCAGGGCTCTGCTGGCTCTGCCTCGCACAAGCAGTTCCTTTCCCAAATCACAAAGGCCTTTTTCCCTCCGGAAGGCCAGTGTGGGAGTGCTGAGCATGCGCAGAAAGCCTTCGCTTGTGAGAGGGAAGGCTGAGGATAAGGGTCAGTGGCAGGGATGCCTTGTCAAGGAGCCTCTTCTCCGGTCCTTGGCCTCTTCCACTCCGGCCAGGTGTCTTTCTGGCATTCTGGTTTTCCTCTTCAAAGAAGGGAAACTGTCTCCTGGGACCCTGTTTCACTCTACTCTCCTTAGCAACCAACATAAGGCTGGGAAATTGACAGCCTACCTGGATTGAGGTAATATGGTGTCTTACTTAATAATCTATTCTAAATGTCTCCAGAACCTACTTTCAACCAGAAATTATAGCTGACACCCAAGAGTACTGAGCAAATTCCCCTGGGAAAGGTGGCACTTCTGTTGAAGAAGGCTGCAGGAACATGTGCTATGAAAGATTGGGATTGGGGCTATGGAGGGTGAGGGCTTGATGGCTTGGTGGCGACAGTGGTCGTTGTCTAGTGGGACTCCGGCTGAGACGGTATCACAGACTGGGTGACCAAGTGCCAAGTGGATTGGGTCTAACAGCGAGTCGATTCTAATTTATGCCTCGCTTCCTTGTGCGCCGAGGAGGAAGAGACTTAGAACACCCAGACCCAGGGCTGAGCACTTAGAGCGTCCCTGTCAGCAGCAGCACGGACAGCCAAAGACCTGGAACATCCATGTCAACCCAATGCCCTGTTGTCAATTAAATGTTGTTGTGACTTACACATGGAAGAGATCTGGTCCATGTGTGGCACTAGCTGTTGGCATAAGTAGTGTGAGAATAAAGTGCTTCTCTTAGTCACCAGCACTTTGAGCCTCCCCGGCTCACTGGTCAAGTAAGGAGGCCTACTTCAAAAGGGTTAACACAATTGGATTTTTTTTTTGATTGAATGATAGATGTGTAAGATCTGGAAAGAAGAAGATTCTATTCTCTTGAATAGATTATCATTCGTGAGACTACTGGCAACATGTAGGAATCCAGGCATCACAGAACCCTCCTATTACTCTAGCCAATTATTATTATTATTCTCCTTGTGATTTTATACACAGCAAGTGTATGATTTTGAAACACTCCTCTGATGGACATTTACTAGTAGAGTCTCTTTGCCTGCTAGCAGAACATTAGAGGGAGATGTACCCACTTTAATTAGTTGGCACCACCCAGGGTGAACATTGCTAACTTCAGTTGTGGCTTTGTGGCTCAGCTGAGCTTTCACAGCCTTGAAATTCTTTTTTCCCCTTGAATAACTGCATCATGAGAGAGCTTCTATGTTTTCCTTTTCCAGCTCTCTGATTTCTTTTTCTTTCTTTTTTTGAAGGGGAGGAGAGTGTTTGATTAAAACTTTGTGGAGTGATAGGTCTATTATTCTGTAGGAGAATTGGGAGTTTATTCCATGAGTTTTTTCAGTTCCTTCAAAAAAACCAACAAAGAGCTGGGTGCAGTGGTACATGCCTGTAATCCCAGTACTTGGGAAGCTGAGACAGGAAGGTTGCAGGTTCAAGGCCAGACTCAACAACTTAGAGAGACCGTCAGCAATTTAGCAAGAACCTGTTTAAAAATAGAAAATGAAAAGGGCTGGAGAGTAGCTTGGAGGTAGAGTGCCCCTGGATTCAATCTGAGTACAGAAACAAAACAAAACAAAAGACCAACCAAGGGAGGGGCACCGTCCAGCGCAGAGGCAGGAACTATCGGGCACCCTCTTCTGACATCGAGCAGTTCAGAATGAAAATGTGAGCTGCAGCCTTCTGCCCTTCTGTGTCTGCCTGGACATGGCTCTCTGTGGGAAGCCTTCCCTCTCTGCCCCACCCCACCCTCGATCCTACCTCCAACTCTGTTGGGCTTCCTTACCCTGTTTCAGTATTTCCAACGATTTTAGAATTGTCACCTTATCACCTACATTCTCTTTCACTTGGGCTTAGGGACTGTGTCTTGTCATCTTTTCTCCTCAGCCCCTAATACAGAGTATTCAGTAGGTGCCTAATGGAATCCTGAGTGAGTGGGTGGACGTAGGGTCTACATCCCCGTGGTGGGGGATTGGCATGCTTATTCATTTCTGCTCCCCGTGACTACTTGGTGTGCTATCCGTCTGTCGCTGCAGAGCAAACACTCTGAAACTTCATGTCTGAAGAGTCTGCTGTTTATTTCACCAGGATCCCACAGACCAGCGGCTGTGGCTGGTTCTGCTCTGCCACTTTCTGGTTTCAGCCTCCCCATGTCCGAGGTCATCTCTCACGACTGCAGCATCTGGGTGATCAGCTTTGCCCTCATCTCAGCTGGGAGGTCTCCTCTCTCTTCCATGCCCTTTATCTTCCAGAACTCCAGACTGGACTTGCTCCAGTGGCCTCTGGCAGTGGACCTAGAGGGGAGCAGAAGCACACGTGGTCTCTTGAAACCTAAGCTCAGAACCGCACAGTGTCCCTCCTGCTGCTGGTTTTTTGTTTTGTTGTTGTTGTTGTTAATGTATTAGGAGTTGAATTCAGGGGTGTTCTACCTCTGAGCTATACCCCATGTTCATTTTTTATTTTGAAACAGGGTCTCGCTAAGTTGCAGAGGGCTGTGCTAAGTTGCTGAGGCTGGCCTTGACTCTGCAATCTTCCTGTCTCAGCCTCCTGAGTACTGGGATTACGGGGGTGCACCACGAATACCACTTTTGAGGCTTCACTTGGCTGTTCTGGGACTGATGAACTGACAGATTGGTGTTGATGGAGCAACCGAGCATGGATCTGCAGACTCCTTCCCAGCTGCCCTCGGCCCTCCGTGGGCCACAGGAGCACTGTTGTGACTGCCTGGCTTCCTCCTAATGAAACAGGTACAGCCTTTCTCTGGCCACCAGTTCACTAGCCCAGTAGCCCAAGTGAGCTATTATGCTGTCCCAGCTACTGAACTTTGACATGCAAGCTTTCCTTGAGAGCCCATGTCCTGCTTATCAATCATGCTCAATATTAGATTACTTGAGGAATGGAGTCATTATCTTTAATGTTTAATATCTTTGCCACAAAGATAATATAATAAAATCTGAGAAATGCAATTTACAGAGGCTTTGACTTAAGCCTTATGTGAGTGTGTGTTTTTAATCTTTCCTAATCCTATCCCCAAGGCCAAGAAAAACCTTGTTTTCTCTCTGTTGTTCTCTTGGTTTGTCTTTTTTTTTTTTTTTTTTTGCGGTACTGGGGATTGAACTCAGGGGCGTTCTACCTCCGAACTATACCCACAGCCCTATTTTTTATTCTTTATTTTGAAACCGGGTCTCACTAAGTTGCAGAGGGCCTCACGAGGTCGCTGAAGCTGGCCACGAACCCGGATCCTCCGGTCTCAGCCTCCCGAATGCTGGGATTACAAGC
>PVLC010022038.1:12663-27323 GCA_004027655.1 Graphiurus murinus | reverse complement strand
ACCAAAAAAAAAAAAAAAAAAAAAAAAAAACCAGGGAGAGGGGGCTAATGTGCTGCCTCATTGCAGGCTGAGGCTGTGACCCTGAGTTCCATTTCAGGTGGGACGACAGGAGCCATCCTCCTGATGAAAACCTCCTACTCGATCAGTGGGAATTCCTTCCAACTTGGGCCAAACCACAGATTTCCTGGGTTGGTGCAGCTGAAGAGCTAACAGGGCCACCCGACTCCTCACGCCTGCACCCCTCTCCAGCGGCAGGTCTTCTTCTGCTCCACACCAGGCTCACCACCTGGGTTCTGATCCCAGGTCAGCCTACTTCTGAGAAGCATGTTCCTTCAGGTTTCCAAAATGCCTGCCAGCTGTAGCCCCACAGAAAGTAGAGTGCCAGCCCGTTATGGGGGATCCTCAAACCTTGTAGGGAAGGAGATCTCTTGGTGGTTTCCAGGGTGCTCTGTGCTGGGACCGTCTGTCTCTGAGCCTACAGCGTGCATTCTGCACGCTGTCTGGGAGAGGAGTGGGCTACGTACTCCCCTTCTTGCTGCCCCATCCTCTCACTCCGAGGCTGCAAGCACTGGGGCAGGGGCAGGGAGCACAGACCCAGAGAGGAAGGGATGGCTTCTGCACAGTCCAGGAGCTGTGCTTAAGTGCACATGCTGGTACATGCGGCCAACAGGACATCCAGGAAGCGAGGGCAGAGCTGGGCAACACAGCAAATCCACTGTCACTACGGCGGCCTCCTGCTCTCGGGCTGCCTGTCAGGACCCAGATTCCAGCCCTGGGATCCTGGACTGAAACCCAAGCCAAAGTCTCCTACAGAACGGCAACATCCGAATTCACCCTCCCCAAACGCCACCATTGCGCTCTATGAGAAGGGTGCCTGGAGTCAGGAGATCTCAGGCAAGTAACTTCTCCAAGTCGAGTCGACTTCCTCATCGGTGACACAGCGAAGGTGGCCATCACCCTGTGACTGACAGCCTTTGGTCCTAAGCGCTGCTCAGTAGATGCTCTGGATCTTCGCTGGCCACTTAAAAAGCAGAGCCCACATCAGCCCTGGGCTACGGGACACACGCTGCCCCTGACATGTCTAGAGGCTCTCGTTCTGGGGAGTCCCCTTGCCCTGTGCATTTGCAACCCCACAGCACCTCCTGCCGCCCGCACTTCTCTCGGCGTCTACTCTCTGCCCAAGCCCCTCTGGAGCCCAGCGCAAGGAAGGCTCAGAGGCTGTCTCCTGGAGCCTCGCGGACAGGGGCACGCTCCTCATTCTTAACGAGGTTCTACGCCAGCCCTTCTGGGATTCTGCAGCTTGGACAAAGTCCAGGATAAAATGTAAAACCAGGGCAGGGGGCTGCGGCAAATCCTCCCCTCCCCGGCCCTCCTCGCTCTGGCCTCCCTTCCACTGAGAGGCCGGCTGCCCACTCAGCAGGCGCACGGCGTCAGTGGGCTGCCAGCCCCCCAGCCGCATTTGTTCCACCTGGGGATTCCTGGCTATTGGGCTATTATCAGCAGGGGCCCCTAACAAGACGATTAAGGCTAATGACAAATAGCCTAATTAGCTGAATGAAACTCGTGCTGAACAGTATCCAGAGGAAAAATGCTCTGAGCTTCAGTTGCTGGGAAACAGGCTCTGGACTGTGGCTAATTTGGGGGCCTTCTACAGTGAGCCCAGGCAGTTAGAGAGACTTGGAGGGGGAGAGAAAGTTTGGGCATAGTATCTTTTAGAGGGCCTTTCTGTCTTTCTTTCAGGGTTTTTTTTTTTTTTTTTTTTGGTGGCACTAGGGATTGAACCCAGGGGTCTTCTACTTCCAAGCTACATCCCTAGCCCTATTTTATTTTTATTTTGAAACAGGGTCTCATTAGATTGGTGAAAGTCTATTTGCTGAGCCTGTCCTCAAATCTGCAGTCCTCCCCCTGTCTCAGTCTCCCAAGTCCTGGGATTACATGCGTGCACCACCACGCCTGGCTTCCTTTCAGGATTTAAGAAACTTTTTGATGTTAATATTGTAGTTACCCCAGAAAGACATGTTCATTATAGAAAAAGGTGGACTGTTTTACGCCATGTCTTCACATCCATACGGGGTTTCTACAGTGGATCATGGTTGAAAAATTTTTTAGGAGCACAGGGTAAAGCAGGTTGTCACCACAGTTCTCTAGAGAGGAGAGAGGCCACAGTCTCAACATTTTGAACTTGTCCATTAAACATTTTCTTTATGTGTGCTGTGTCAGCCGAGGCAAGAGGGCAAGTAGTAACTCAGTCCCTGCCCTCGAGGGACTGCTTGTCTAGCTGGGGACATGGGCTAAGAATGTCTGGAAAATGAAATCACAGCTGTGGGGCTTGCAAAGTATTCTCTTGAGTATGTAATTCTGTCTCCTCATCAAACTGGGGCAGCTTCTAAGGCGGGAAATAGGCTCCCCCGCAGAATGGCCGTTTCCTCCAGCTTTCTCTCATCTCCAGAGTTCAGGAGAGTTTCAGGACCCGGAGGTGCCGGGCTATGGTGGGAGCTGGCAGCAGGCTCTGCTGAACCCTAGTCAAGAAGCCAGGGCCAATTCTCACACCCCCTCTACTTCCTGCATGTCTGCAGAAAGCCCAGTTCTACGGAGGAAGCAAGGATGCGCAAGTTGTCTCGATGCCGACCAGGCGCCTCCCGACCCCGGCTCCCCACGCTCAGCCCTCCCCACGGGATGCAAGCTCTAACTGGGAACCCGCTGCAAACAGCTGCTAGCCCATGGTGGAGGAGGGCTGAGGAGGGCCAGGGGGCTGCAGCGTGCGTCCTCGTGTGAACTGAGTGCTCAGGGCCACTGCGGCGGCACCTTGCCTGCGGCTCTGGTGCCCGGCTTGGCTGGCCTTGGCAAGCAGCCCTCAGATCAGGGTGCAGCCCCTGGCGGGTCTCTTCTGAGTCCCAGCACTGGTCATTTTCCTTTTCTTACAAAATGGGGAAGGTAATGAATAAAGTAAGGAAGGGATTTTCATAGGCCTGTCTTTCTCCCCTAAACGTACAGCCCATCTCTGGGCCCGGGCTGGCTGCCGTCCCTCCAGGGCCAGAGAAGCCTGCGAGGGCTGACCTCCTTTTCCGGATAACTGAGAACCTAAAGTGCAGCCCCAGGCCAGCGGTTGTGGGGGTGGGCGATCAGCCACAGAGCTGGCAGGCAAGGTGCTCCAGAAGATCAGTCCCGGCGAGGCTGGAATTGAGCCCTACCGGGGAGCAAGTGAAAGCGCCCCTGCGTGCAGACCAAGGCAGGATGGGGCCACGAGGGATGGGATTCACTGACACCCAGGAACACACGAGGGGGTCAGGAGTAGAGGGAGGGAGGGGGCTGGGATATGTGGTGGGGCTGACTCTGTTGACTTCCCCGCACTTGGAACTGCTAAGGGCATGATGCTGGGTCAGACATTAGGGATCCATTGCCTCTGCCCTTTCTGCTCAAAATTCTGGAAGATTCTCTAGGGCCTGGTCTGCAAGCACTTCCTGGAAGAGGCACGTGACTGGCAGCTGTAGTGAGTGTCATCTTCTTTCTTTCTTTTTCTTTTTTTTAGGTCTAATTTTTTAAAAGCATCATTTAAAATCACCTAAAAATAAGAAACACTTCACGAATTGGCGTGTCATCCTTGGGCAGAGGCCATGCTAATCTTCTCTGTATCGTTCCAATTTTAGTATATGTGCTGCCGAAGAGAGCACGTGTCGTTTTCTTAGAGACACTAACCTTTTCCACTTCAGCTCCACCTCTGGTCTCCAAGGGCTGAAATGATTCTAGAAAGAAGAGTCTCCCCTTGTCTGCTGGGGAAGGAAGGGGCAGTGGACGGGTAAGGGGTTAGCGAGGAAGCCTCAATCCAGCAAGATCTGTTTATTTAAGCAGAGTTTTGGATCCTCTCATTTCCCAGTTGTTGGTAGTATCTCAGTGCCTTTGTTGTGCTTTGCTTCGGGGTGTGGAGGCTTCTAGTCCATAGCTTTCTGGTCATCATCATGTCACGACAAACATAATACTACTACTTGTTTGGGACACTGGAAAAAACCGGAGGGGAGCTGTTTCCCAGGTGAAGCTGCGCACAGTTGGATATGACCAAGCCCAAGGGTCTGGCCAGTCCGGCCGCCGAGGCGGAGGGCAGCAGCGTCTCACAGCCCACCCTTGGGACGTGGGCTGTGTCAGCCCGTGCTCCAGGAGGATGGACAGCCTGTCAGGGTTTAATGGGCAGCAGATGAAGCTGGGAATTAGAACTCCCACATCCTTCTACCCACTGTCAGGATGCACAGAGCAGGAAATGATGCAGATAATTAAAAATCAGTTCCTTGAGGCCACAGGTTCAGTGAATTCCTTATCCCGTGTGTCCGTTTTGGGCCTGCCTGGTTCGCCTGGCCCCTATGTGCTGAGAGCACCCCATAGGCAGACAGCCCTGGGCTGGCTGGGCTTTTAAGGAGTGGCTTCTAGGCTTTAGGTAGAAAAGCTGACTCACTGCTGGGCGTGGTGGTGCACACCTATAATCCCAGTACTTGGGAGGCTGAGACAGGATTGCAGGCTCGAGGCCAGTCTCAGCAATGTAGCAAGACCCTGTTTGAAAATAAAATATAAAAAAGGGCTGAGGGTGTAGCTCGGAGGTAGAACGCCCCTGGGTTCAATCCACAGTACTTCCCTCTCCCAAAAGCTGACTCCTGAGTGAAGAACACGCTGAGTGGGGCGAGTGGTGGTCACTCGGGCATCGGTAGAGACGCCTCAGTGGCTGCCTGGGCCAAGGCCTGGAAAGAGGGATCCTGGGTCCCCAAGCCCAGGTATTCAGCACCTACCGAGGCAACCTCTGCCCAAGGCACCAAAGAAACCTTCAAATGATTAAAATTCAAGGGGCAGTGGAGGAGGCATCCTCTCTGAAATACAGAAGCAAGGCAGGATGTGGAGACCTCAGAACGGATGAGCCTGCCAGAGTGAGTGGAATGGAAACGTGAATGTGGCGTCAGCGGTCACCTCTGGCCTCCCCGACCTGCTTCCTCACCTTCCGGCCTCACATCCCGTCCAGTCGCAAAGCGTCTCCTGCGTCCCTCTTTTTGGCAGTGCTATGTGAATCCACACACTCACTCCCCAGACCCTATATGCATGATGTTAGAGTGAGCCATTGCTAAGAACTGCGTCCTCCAGGCTGCATCCGGCAGCACTATGTCTGTGTCTGTCACAGGCACCGTTATGTCTCAGGACTTAGCACGGCCCCTTGTCTACAGTGCGCTTTCAACTATTGAATAAATGCATGACAACAGCTGGTAGTGCCAGGCACTGGGCTATATATACTATCTCTAATTGTCACAAGACACTGGAGGGACGGAATGAGTCCCATTTTATAGTGAAGAAAAAAAGAAAAAAGAAAAAAAAGGCAAGGCTGCAGAAGGCCAAGGGACTGGGAGAGGGGTACAATCAGGATAACTTGGAAGCCTACCTCTACTGACCCCAAAGCCACAGGGGTGCTGATCACTGCCAGCTGTGTCACACCCTGCAATGCACGGATCACTGCCACATGTGCAAATACCTTCTACTATCACCCAGGACTTGGAGCACCTCCGAGGGGCAGGAGCACTTACACAGATAAAGGCCCAACAGTACTAGGCCAACAGACACAGCTGCACCCATCAGCTGTGCCCCAGGAGGCCCTGAGGTCACAAGTGGCGATTAGGACAGAAAGAGAGTTATCTGTTACTAAAAAGCAACACAGACAAACATGCAAGCAGCCAGCTCTCAGGAATCAGCGGGGCAGGGGCTCCTGGCAACCTACCGGCATAGTGGTAATTTGCTAAAGGATGACATTTTAACCTGACTGGCTTCTGCAGCAGCAGCATTTCCAGAGCGGCCTGTGGATCCAGAAGAGAGAAAAGACGAGTCAGTAACAGGTCCGTGTGTCCTAGGGAGACCATCTACCCAAAGAGAGAGGGGTTGGCACGGCAGGCTTGGGGGTGGAGGCCCGAGAAAGAAAACCAGAGGGAGCCATCCTAATTGAGGTTTCCTTTCTGCCCAGCACCAAAACAAGAGAACCTGTTTTTTTTTTTTTTTTGTACTGAGGATTGACTGAACCCAGGGGCATTCTACTTCTGAGGTATACCCCCAGTCTCCCCGCCCGCCTGCCAGATGCCAGACGATCGTGTCAAAGAAAACATTGGTGGTAACTGGGGCGTGACTCCTTCCTTAGTGAGGGCTCATCAACCTCGGAGAGATGGTGGGGCCTCCTCTAGGTGGAGGCTGTCCTAGGGGAATGAGTGGGAGGTTTTGTACCTTCTTTACAGAAAAACCAGGTTTTATTACAACTGAACATAAACAGATGTATTAGTATTAACTGGACTACACAGTCTTTCCAGAGAGCTTCGCTAAAGAAACCCTTCAAACTTTTTTTTTTTTTTTTTTGTCATGCTGGATATTGAATTCAGGGCCATTCTACCTCTGAGCTATACTCCCAAGCCCTATTTTTTTTTTTTTTTTTTTTGCGGTACTGGGGATTGAACTCAGGGGCGTTCTACCTCCGAGCTATACCCCCAGCCCTATTTTTTATTCTTTATTTTGAAACTGAGTTTCACTAAGGTGCGGAGTGCCTCACTAGGTAGCTGAGGCTGGCCGCGAACCCGGATCCTCCGGTCTCAGCCTCCCGAATGCTGGGATTACAAGCGTGCGTCACCACACCCGGCCCCAAGCCCTATTTTATTTTTTACTTTGAAATAGGGTCTCACAAAGTTGCTGGGGCCTTGCTAAATTGCTAAGGTTGGTCTCGAATCTGCAATCCTCCTGTCTCAGCTTCCTAGGTACTGAGATTCTACACAGGTGCCACCACGCCCAGCTCTCCTAGGCCTTTGTAAACACACTGCAGGAAGCCAGATGCAGTGGCTCAGCCCGTAATCCTAGCTACTCTGGAGACTTGGGCAGGAGGATTCTGAGTTCCAGGCCAGTCTCAGCAATGTGGCGAGACCTTGCCTCAAAATAAAAATGATGAGAGAACACTGGAGTGAGTGTGGCAGGCGCGCTGCAGGCAGAGTTGAACAGCGGATGGTTTAGGGAAGGGCAATGCCAGGAATATCATTACTCTAGATGTGGCCCACAGACCAGCAGCACAGCATCACTGGGCAGCTGATTAGAAATGCGGAACCCTGGGCCCCGCCCCCACCACCTGGATGAAAATAAGCATTTTAACAGGACTCCTCAGGTGCACATTCAAAGTCTGAGAGGTGCTACACATATCATTCCTCTCAAAGGGTTAAGAATTCTCCAACATTCTAGACAATGCTCGAAGGGTATCATGGTATTATTTTCACTTTTTTTTCCTTTTTTGCGGTACTGGAGATTAAACCCAGGAGATTAAACCTGAGCTACACCCCTAGCACTATTTTTTTTTATTCTTTATTTTGAAACAGGTCTCACTAAGTTGCAGAGGGCCTCGCGATCCTCCTGTCTCATCATTGGAGACACAGTTTTCTAAAGTGAAATACAAGATGGATGAAAGATGAAAAGAAATCCTAATTCTCTAAGAAAGATGTGTTCACAACTATAACTTAGGAATAGATGTATAAAAAGGAGGTTCTTCCGGCAGGTGTTTAAATCCTGCCTACACATTGAGATAAGCAACCCAGAGGCATGCTGCTGACTGACCACCGCCTTATGAACTGGATGTAGGAGGTGTGGACAGTACACACACTTGGGAAAACCGTCTTCAGAACTCTGCCATGAAGCCTCCTGTGCCGGGTTCCTTACCATCACATCCCCTTTGGCCTCGAAGAGAGAGTGCAAAGCAAATTCGGAATTGGTCCCTCCACCTGGCAATGCACTTGAACAGCACAAATTCAGAAGATTTTCCACTGTTGGGAATAAAGAGAAGCCACTGCATCAGAGAAAGCCCAGTATCATAGAAAACCCCATCAATTCTGGAGGCAGACACCCCGATAAGGAAGCAAGCCAGGCCTGCCCGCCTCCTCCCACACGCCGATACCTCGTTGCTGGAGGTCCTGATTTTCCAACTCTGGCCAGGGCTTCCATACTAGTGTGGCCTTGTGAGTGTCCTGGGCCAGCGTAGAGACATCTTGGAGTTCTGGGATCTCTGCTTGGAATCTCAAGCCAATGTTGATGCGTCTTTAGTGACAAGAAGAAAAACAACAGGGTGGTCTTGAGTTTGATGGCCAAAGCCAAGGGCAACTGTCAGGAACTTGAAAAAGTAGGAGATTGGTTCCTTCTGCAAGAAGAACGCAGGGGCATGTCCTCACAGTGTGACCCTAAGATTCCAGCACTGTCTTTTCATTGAGATAAGGAATTGCAGGGGAAGAAAGTGAGCAATTTGCTTGGGGTTTCACAGCTCCCTGTAACTCAAGTAGAAGGGTGGTTAATTCTAAGAGAACAGCTGCTCAGAACATGATTGATGCTACCAATTAACCAGAAAACAGGACAAATATAAAGTTTTAATTTTATTTTTATCCTCTTCAGACACTTTCACATACATTATCCTAACCGAGCCTCACAAAGATCTGTGATATAAACAAGGCTAGGTAATAGTTATTCCATTTACCAGGAGTCAACCAAAGTCTAGAAGGGTCAATTCAATAGAGATAAAAAGCAAGATGGTGTGGGATCTCAGGTTTTCTGATTCTTGGCTCATCGTACTCAGCACTTTAGCATTTAGTCCTTTTTCTGGGCTTCTCCATGAAAAGAGCCTTCCTCCCATAGTACAGCAATGCCTCCTCAGCTGCAGTTTTGCTTTCTGTAGCTTGTTACCCATGGTCAACTTAAGTCTGAAAATATCCAATGGAAAAATTCCAGAAACAAGCAATTCGAAAGTTTTAAACTGCATGCCGTTCTGAGTGGTGTGATAAAAATCTCCGGCTAACCCACTCTGTCCCACACAGGATGTGACTCATTCCTTTGTCCAGAGCATCCCTGTTCTATGGCTACCTGCCTCTTGGTTATTTGGGAGCCATCCCAGCCTTAGGACAGACTATCACGGCATCAAGTGCTCATACTGAGGCTTTAGTCCTGCATCCAGGTCTCAGAACACATCCTCCACAGATAAGAGGGAGCTATTGTGCCTCCTACTGGCCGTGCATGATTCCAGTATTTAACCTACCCATCTGGAAGGCTGGCCAAGAATCTGACAGAGAGGACGGGGAAGTAGGGACATTCCAAAGGAGCCTTTAAAAAGCTGGGCATGCCAAGCCATGCCTCAGTGTCACTGGGGATGTGAAACCGAGGCTGGCCTATGGAGCCAGAGTCAGGGACGCCAAGTTCTCTGAATCCAGGACTTCAAGAGTTTACTTTGACAGACCTTGAAATATTGGCAACTCGTAGGGAAACAGTAGTACTCAAAAAATACCATGATCCTACAATTTCTACAACTTCTGTCTTGGCCACGGGGATTAGAGATACTACCTACCCTTCCCAAAGCTCCTGATCCCTTTCCTCAGCTAAACTTTTTTTTTTTCTTGCGGTACTGGGGATTGAACTCAGGGGCATTCTACCTCCGAGCTATACCCCCAGACTTATTTTTTTTTTCTTTATTTTGAAACAGGGTCTCACTAAGTTGCAGAGTGCCTCACTAGGTAGCTGAGGCTGGCTACGAACCTGGATCCTCCAGTCTCAGCCTACCAAATGCTGGGATTACAAGCGTGTGTCACCATGCCCGGCTTAAAAATTTTTTTCAAGAAAGAAGGAGGGAAAGAATAAAAGGAGAAAGGAAGGAAGAATCGGCTTTTCCTTACGGTTCAACATCCACAGTCTGCTCGCCAGGCCCTGGGGTAACTGTTACATTGCTGCCATCGATGATGCTGTCTGAAAGACAAAAGCCAGAGGTCACTGGCCAACAGGTAAGGGGTCCTGAAGTAACCGCAGCAAATGCGCTGTTACCTAACTAGCCAGAGGGGGGCTCCTCTCCTATCCAACCCACGTCAACTTCCAAAGAAATGGACAGAGTGTGGTGCTAAATAGCTTAGGGGCACTCATTTCTCCTTCAGGATGAGAAGCCGGCGGCCTCACACCAGCCTGCTAAGCTGGATGGTCCCTATGCAACTATTCTTGCTTCAGAGAAAAATCCTGGCTCGGGGCCTCTCAAGATTGATTTCTAAAAAGTCAAGAGACAGGGTGTGGCTAGGTAGCCCAGGCTGGCCCTGAACGGTGGATTGAAGAGATCTTCCCGCCTCAGCCTTCTGAGTAGCTGGAGGCCCACAGCAGCACGCCCGGCTTCGTGCTCGATTTTTCTGTACCCTGTCCAGGCTGGATCTTGCACCTAACACCCCCCCGGGGCGTCCCCCGTCTGGCATCTGGCGTGCGGCGGGTGTGCCCCCGCGCCCGGTGGCACTCACTAGAGCGGCACAGCAGCACGCGCGGCGTGGGCGTGAGCGGCGTGAGCGGCAGCTGCGGGTGGCCGCCGGGGTGGCCGGCGACGAGCACGCTGCTGAAGAGCCCCGAGCCCTGGCGCACCGGGCTCAGCATGGGCGGCGGCGTGTAGGGCGGCAGCTCGAGCGCGGGCTCCCGCCGCAGGTGCTCCCCGAGGACGCGCGGCGAGCGCAGCTGGCTCTGGAACAGGGTGGCGCCGGCGGGCGCGGCGGGCGGCGGGATGAGCAGCGGCTCGGGCCGGGGGCGCGGCTTCTTCCTGTCGGGCGCCGCCGTCGGGGGCCTCCGGGGCGCGTCCTGCGGGAGAGGCGGGCTCAGGCGCGGGCCCCCGGCTCAGCCCGCGTCGCCCTCGGGGCCATCGGCGCGGGCCGCGGCCCCGACGGCAGGCCCGCCACGTGCGGCCTCCGCGGGCCCCGAGCGAGCGGGACGCCTGGCCCTCCCGCGCCTCCGCCCGCGCCCGCGCCCCCCGGGTGGCGCCTGAGGCGAGCGGCAGCAAGGGCCGACGGGAAGGGCCGGGTGTCACGTGGCCGCTCGGCGGGCGGGGCGGGGGCGGGGCTCCGGGGAGGCCCGGCGGGGAGGCCGGGGTGGAGGCCCGCGGAGGCTGAAGGGAGGGAGGGGGGCGGGGAGAGGCTGAAGGAGACTCAGGAGGGCAGAGGCTGCAGGGAAGGGAGGCTGAGGCGGACAGGGAGAGGGAGACAGAGGCTGAAGTGGACAGACAAGGCTGCGGTAGATAAAGCGGAGGGGGAGAGAGGCTGAGATGAACAGAGACAGGGAGGCAGGCAGGCTGAGGTGGACAAAGGGGGAGAGGCCGGGGGCGGAGGCCGGGGAGAGCTCAGGCGCAGTGCTGGGTCCTGAGCCCTGGTAGCTGAGCTCCTGGAGGCACAGCATACCTCGTGTGATCTCAGCTCTGATCTCAGGGCCAAAGGTCTCTCCCTCGGCTCCTTTCCTCCTGACTGCAGCTCTACCGAGGTCTTTCTGATCCTCCAGGCAAGGCTCATATTTGGGTGTCAGGTGACAGGACGCGCTGACCACGTCCCACTCCACCCAGCTACCTGGATCAGGCGCGGGGCCCAGCGCGGACACCCTTTAGAAGCTCCTTCCACAGACAAGGCGGGGACACTGAGGAGCCCGCCTCACTGTCCCTCGGGGGCCACACGGGGATATGAGAGGTGAGGGTGTCAGTTTCCTTGGTCCCAGCAGGCTAGAGGCAGAGCTGAGATGAGAATTCAGGGCTCCCAGCTGGGCACGGTGGCCTGTGCCTGTCATCTCAGTACTCGGGAGGCTAAGACAGGAGGATTACAGGTTTGAGGCCAACATCATGAGACCCTGTGTCAAAATAAAAAATAAAAAGGGCTCGGGGTGTAGCCTGGAGGTAGAATGCCTCTGGGTTCGATCCCCAGTATAATTAAATAAATAAATAAATAAGGATTCAGTGCTATTTCCTATACATTTTGGGGATGTACTAAGAATTGAACCCAGGGATACTCTACCACTGAGCTATAGCCTCAGCCCTTTTTATTTTTTATTTTGAAACAGTCTCACTAAATTGCTGAGGCTGGCCTTGAACCGGCCTCCCAAGTACTGGGATTACAGGTTCGGCAACACAGCGCCCCCTAGCGTCTTGGTTGTTTCCCTTGTGATCCCAGGGTTGAAGGGTGCTGGGCTTGATGCATGGCCAGAGGATTGTACTGCACATTGCTAGCTGGGGGGAAAAAATAACGGATTCAAAATTCAAAGTATGGTTTCTACACAGTCTGAACGCATGTCACTTTGGTACCATCGTGCAGCTGAAAAATCGTAAGGAAACCATGTCACAGACCACCTGTCTGTAGTCCCATCCAGCTACACACAAGGCATGGGGCTCTCTTCTGCCCTCCTCTTTCTCTCCCTGTGACCCCCGTGTGACTAGGAACCTTGGATTGAGAGTTCTCCAAGGGTAAAAGCAAACTAGCAACTTCCTGGGCAAAGGGGACGTTTGGATACGGCATTTCATCTCTGCCTGCTGCTGGCCCTTCCTGGCAGCTTATGAGAATCTGCAGCCCTGGAGGTTCTCCACCACTCTCTTGTCTTCAGGCCTTGAGATCACAGAGAACCACAAGGGTTCTTTCCAGATTTCCAGATCTCTTAATTACCCCCCTTACTCCCTATTCTGGCCCAACCCTACCCTCATACCTCCAGGATTCTTTTTTTTTTTTTTTTTTTCCTGTACTGGGGATTGAACTCAGGGGCATTCTATCTCTGAGCTACACCCCCAGCCCTATTTTTTATTCTTTATTTTGAAACAGGGTCTCACTAAGTTGCGGAGTGCCTCACTAGGTAGCTGAGGCTGGCCTCGAACCCAGATCCTCCAGTCTCAGACTCCCAAATGCTGGGATTACAAGGGTGCGCCACCTCGCCCGGCTTCCTCTAGGATTCTTAGCAACCACCTATTCTCCAAGGGCAAATAGGACCCAAAACACTGTACTTTGGGAAAGGACAGGGCTGATATTGCCTGGGTCTTCCCAGGATGGAGAGAGAGAGACAGAGACAGAGAGGGAGAGGGAGGGCAGGGGAAGGGTTTGAGAAAGGAAAGGAGAACTTAACAGTGAGGGAGAAACACAAATCGCTTTGCTTTCCTGGGATGGGGCGGGATGGCTCTCAGTGGAACTACATTGGGAACATTAACGAATTGGATTCTCCGGGGTACTTAAGCAGGTGCGATGTTGAAAATATTAAGCATCAGGTAGGGCCGATCACCAGCATGGATGCCGGACTATTATCTGGGATGGAAGTGCTTCCATGCTTTAATTACCGGCATGGTTGCCACAGGGACCGCCAGCCACATTATCATCTCTGTTTAAGCCTGGGGACACCTTGAGGTCTTAGAGCATCTAACCCAGACCATGAGCCTGGGAGAGCAACGGGTACTTAACGGGCAGCAGGCAGATGGCCACGGGGGCTCAGCCGTCCCTATCTCCAAGAAAGCAAAGGATGTCCCCAGCCCGGGCAGGTGGGACAGAGCGGCAACTCACAGCAGGCGCACGGGGGGCAGCCCCTTGGGGGGAGTGTGGGGGAGAGAGGGTCATCCTCACGAGCACGGGCATCTCGTCGTCCGACACGGAGCTGGCCGGCTTGTCTCTGGCGGGAGGAGCGGCAGCGGCGCTGTTGGCGAACCCCTGGGAGCTGGGCTTGGGCGGGAGAAGCTTGACAGGGACAGACACAGGCATGACCATAGGAGTGAGGCTTTCCGCCTCGGGAGGGAGCTGCGGCGCTGGCGGAGGCGGAGGCGGCAGTGGCGGCTGAGGCTGAGGCTGGGGCTGAGGCTGAGGCTGAGGCTGAGGCGGAGGCTGAGGCTGAGGCTGAGGCGGCGGGGCCTTCTCTCCTTCCTCCTACACAGACAATAAAGGCTTTGGTCCTGGGCTGAGAGCAGCTCTTAAGGGGAGACACTTAACTTTTCCTGAAAGGTTCCAGGACGTCAGGCATGGGTGACAGAGCTACTTGCAACCCTGGCCCCCTAGGCCGAATGATACCAGTTGGAGGTGGGTGAGGCCATGCATGCCGTCTCCTACGTTTAAAACACCCTGACCCCATGTGCAACTTGTGTATTAGAATATCTAAGACAACTTTTTTTTTGTAGTAATGATTGCTTTTAAAGAAAAGGTCAAAAAGATGAAAAGAAAAAAAGAAAAAGAAAAGGACATGGGCCGGGAATGGTGGCACACGCCTGTAATCCCAGTAGTTGGGAGGCTGAGACAGGAGGATCACAGGTTCGAGGACAGCCTCAGTAATGGAGCAAGACTCTCAGCAACTAGTGAGATTCTGTTTCAAAACAAAAAATGAAAAAGGGCTGGGGATGTAACTCAGAAGTAGAATGTCCCTCGGCCCAGTACCACAAAATAAAAAAGGACTGATAATCAACGGAAACAAAAGAGGTAATATTACGTAGAGGCTTTTATTTCCTCAGTTTGCTAAGGTGTCAAATGGAAATAAGCATTCCAGCCTAAATTTTATTCGGATTAGAACCCACATTGAAAATGAAAAGCATGTTATTTGTAACAAGTGGATACAAGCTCTTTTATCTGAGTTGGCCAGGAGGTGGACAGATCTGGGTAATAAAAGATTTTTGTTTAGAGAGAGTTAATCTCTTAGACTTAAATTAAAATCAACAATAATGAAATAATTCTGAGAAAATTCTTTAATTTAAAAACTCAAGGATGCCGGGCGTGGTGGCGCACGCTTGTAATCCCAGCATTCGGGAGGCTGAGACCTGAGGATCCGGGTTCGCGGCCAGCCTCAGCTACCTAGTGAGGCACTCCGCAACTTAGTGAGACTCGGTTTCAAAATAAAGAATAAAAAAA
>PVLC010022038.1:0-12563 GCA_004027655.1 Graphiurus murinus | reverse complement strand
AAATAGGGCTGGGGGTATAGTTCGAAGGTAGAACACCCTTGAGTTCAATCCCCAGTACCACAAAAAACAAACAAACAAAAAAACAAAAAAACCTCAGATAGAGCTGGGCATGGTGGCAACACGCTTGTAATCCCAGTACTAGGTTATAGGTTCGTGGCCAACCTCAGAAACTTAGTGAGGCCCTCCGCTATCTAGTGGACCCTGTTTCAAAAATAAAACATAAGCCGGGCGTGGTAGTACATGCTTGTAATCCCAGCATTTGGGAGGCTGAGACTGGAGGATCCGGGTTCGTGGCTAGCCTCAGCTAACTAGTGAGGCCCTCCACAACTCAGTGAGACCCTGTTTCAAAAATAAAGAATAAAAAAAAAATGGGGGTGTAGCTCAGAGGTAGAATGCCCCTGAGTTCAATCCCCAGTACCAAAATATATATAAAAACATAAATTAGGGCTGGGGGTGTAGCTCAGAGGTAGAATGCCCCTGGGTTCTCCAGGGACCACAAAAAAAAAAAAAAAAAAAAAAAAAAGAAGGCCGGGCATGGTGGCACACGCTTGTAATCCCAGTAATCCCAGTACTTGGGAGGCTGAGACAGGTGAATCATGGGTTTGTGGCCAGCCTCAGCTACTTAGCGAGGCCCTCTGAAACTTAGTGAGACCCTGTTTTAAAAGTAATAAATAAAAAATAGGGCTGGGGTTGTAGCTTAGGGAGTTCAATCCCCAGTACCACAAAACAAAAACAAAAACAAAAAAGTAAACAAAGCCTCCGATAGTACGCGCTGAGGCTCTCCTGCCTGGATAATGCAGAGGCTGGTTAAGGACCTCTGGATGCGACAGCCAAACGCCCCAGCACAGGTGAACTGAAAATTCTGGCAGGGAGCCGGATGGCTACATTAGCTTTCTTTGGCCACTGACCAGAGTCCCAAGCGGCCACGGTCTTGGAAGAAATCAACTATAATATTCCATTTATATTTTCTCTCGCCGACTTCTCCGGGAGACGGAGAGGCAGGGCTCCCTCAAAAGGGTTTCTAGCGTCCCTCTTTTTGATCCTTGTTGATAAAGTCGGGGAAGTGGGGCTGTCTGACCTGGCTGGTTCCCAGCACTCACACACTCTTGTCTGACAGCGGCAAAGCAAAGCAAGCAGCTCGTGGCCCGGGAGGACGGGCGCGGGCCTCGGCTCACCTGCTTGAGGCTGGGCGAGGCCCTCGTGCCGCCGTGGGACCGCATGTGGCCGTTGAGCGCAGGCAGGCTCTTGAACTCCTTCAGGCAGATGGAGCAGGTCAGCTTGTTCTTGGCATCAAAGTGCTCCACGAACACCCCTTTGGGCTGGCCACTGCTCCGGGGTAGGGCGAAAGGCAGAAGTCACGTGTGAAGGAAGATTGCGGGACCCCCCACCCACAATAAATGCACTGTGTTCACCAAACGCTCCCCCGTCTGTGGCCCTTCAGAGAACTGAGCCCAGTTCACAGATGAAAGACGGAGGCTCAGAGTGGGAAAGGGCCTTCTTAACGTCATTCGAGAACTAACACATCCTCCTTCTTTCCAGACCTCCAGGCGCTGGGGTCTGCACACCCAGGGCCCTTCCAGGGTCGGCTTGGGCGGGCCTCCTGTGGGCGGCTTTTCTGAGGTACCCTGGGCAAATCTCCCAGGCGAGTCTTGGGACTGTCCGTGGCAGCAGTTTATCTGGTTGTGGTGACACCTTTTATTTCCTATGCCCGTGAGAGGAGGAAGCACGTCTGTACATCCCCTGCTGCGTCCTTCAGAGCCTAGCCTGGTACCCAGCAGGCACTCAATAAGTCCTCACTATCTGCGTGAGTGGACAGAACACGGGCTTGGGAGTCAACCCCGACACTTGACGTGTCACCGTAAGCTCTCTGAGCCTGTTTCCTCATTGCTAAAATGATAATAGTAACAGGTTACAATTACTATTACCAATTAACAATTACTATCAACAATTACAAGTGCTTACTTTTTTTCTTTTTTTTGATGCTGGGGATTGAACCTAGGGCCTCCCGCATGCCACTGATCTGCACCCCACCCTTGGGTGCTTACTACTGGCAGGCACGTGGCAATCACGTCCACCCTAGGTGGGTTATTCTGCTACACATAGAACATGCTGAACATGAACACACAGTGAACGCTCCAACACAACTGTGATTATAATTCCTTTATACTTCTTTGAGATTAGCTTTGAATTAAGAAACGAATCATGAGCGATGACCCCGGAAAACCTCCCAGTATGGCAAACACCACGGAGCCTCCGTTCACCCTACCTGGAGTCAGGGGACCCCGGCTGGGCTCTCCCATCAGGCAGGTGCATCTGATTTCCAGTCGAGCAGGACACCAAAAGAAAGAAGATAACGAGAGGGGGAAAAAAATGCATTTCTGAAGCAAGGAGTCTCAAGCAGTGAGGACCCCAGAGTCAACCCTTCTAGAACTTTCCCACTTGTGGCGACCCTGCTCGTGTCTACTTAGGCCTTTTCTCTTCTACATCTGGCTCCTTTCATGTAATCACCCCTGAACAGGGACCCACCGGCCACCTTCCTACTTGTTCTGCCAGTACACCTGCTCTGGGCCCAGACAGCCCCCACCCCACAAGGGGCACAGCCTCAAGCCAGGAGACCGCCTGCGGGGATTCTTTTTTATTATTATTTAAAAAAATTTTTTTTTAGGTACTGAGGATGGAACCCAGGGGCATTCTACCTCCAGGTTACACCCCCAGCCCTATTTTATATTTTATTTGGAAACAGGGTCTCACTAAGTAGCTGAGGCTGACCTCGAACCCAGATCCTCTAGTCTCAGCCTTCTGAGTACTGGGATTACAAGCGTGCATCACCAAGCCTGGTTTGGCTAGACTGTTTTTAAAAATCATGAGCAAGATGGCGTGCCTGCTCTGTAGTCTGTTAGTCTCCACCACTCCTTGTTGTCTCATACCAGACCATTTTGCTTATTCATTCCACCAGCCTGGATTCTGTGGCAGCTAAGGTTTTCATGTCTAACTGTATGCAGAGTCCCCATAGGGAGATTCACAATGCACATTAGCATATCAGAGGCCCCCCAAGCCCTGCAGTATAACAACCTGTTCAACTTTTTTTTTCTTTTTTCGGTACTGGGGATTGAACTCAGGGGCATTCTACCTCCAAGATATACCCCCAGCCCTATTTTTTATTCTTTATTTTGAAACTGAGTCTCACTAAGTTGCGGAGTGCCTCACTAGGTAGCTGAGGCTAGCCCCAAACCTGGATCCTCCGGTCTTAGCCTCCCGAAAGCTGGGATTACAAGCATGCACCACCACGCCCGGCTACCAACCTGTTCAACTTTAAGAAACTCCAAATTCATCCTGAGAACCCACTGTTTCCCCAGCAATATCCATTAACATTCTGTAGAACTGCTGTTCTGAGCAATATACTTTGAGAAATGCTACCATAATGGCCCCCGAAGGGGACCAGTTTCACAGGGATTAACTACCCTGAGGGGGGGGGCATAAGGCACTCACCCCCACCGTAGAGTCCCCTGGCATCTGACCCAAGGTCTTGATCATTAAATGAATCGTTTGTGATGTGATATAGTATTTTGGCCATCTCTAGTGGGATCATCAACTCTCTGGGCAAAGGACTGAATCAAAATTGATTTTGTAATGTTCAACATCATTAGCAATCAGGAAGATGCAAATCAAAATTACACTGAGATTCCATCTAACCTCAATCAGAATGACAATCATCAAGAAGTCAAACAACAATAAATGCTGGTGAGGATGTGGGGAAATAGGAACTCTTCTACACTCTTGGTGGGATTGCAAATTACTGCAGCTGCTATGGAGATCAGTGTGGAGAGTCCTCAAAAAATTAGGAATGGATCCACCATATGATCCAGCAATTCCACTCCTGGGTCTCTTTCCAAAGGGACTGAAATCAGAATATTACAGCAATACATGCATATCCATGTTCATAGCAGCACAGTTCACAACAGCCAGATTATGGAATCCACCCAGGTGTCCATCATCAGATGAATGAATTTCAAAATTACGGGATACACACACAATGGAATTCTACTCAGCAATAAAGAAGAGCAAAATTATGTCGTTTGCAGGAAAATGGATGGACCCAGAGAACATGATGTTAAGTGAGATTAGCCAGTCACAGAAAGTGAAGGGTTGTATGCTTTCTCTCATTAATGCAGAAGCTAGGGTAGGAGGGACTTTAGATCATGGAGGAGAAACCCCAGTGGAGTGTGGGAGGGAAAATTAATAAAGGAAACACTTCCACTGATGTTATGTGTGTATGTGAAATTACCAATGCCAATCTCAATATCTTGTATGGGGAAGGGACAGGAGTGGGGAGGGGGCCGGGGGAAGCTCACCAAGTGCTGTGTGCATTTATGTCACCACCGCTCTGAACCACATTGTGATGTGAGACTACAATGCACCCATAAAAGTATATCAAGATTGATTTTGAGCCAGGCATGGTGGCGCAGGCTTGTAATCCCAGCATTTGGGAGGCTGAGACCGGAGGATCCAGGTTCGCGGCCAGCCTCAGCTACCTAGTGAGGCATTCTGCAACTGTTTCAAAATAAAGAATAAAAAATAGGGCTGGGGTTGTAGCTCGGAGGTAGAATGCCCGAGTCCAATCCCCAGTAGCGCAAAAAAAAAAAAAAAAAAAAAAAAAAAGAACAGAACAAAAGGTTGAAGGAGAGCACCCAGCACTGCAGAGACAGGGGAGACACCTCCACTGGGAGTCCACCTGGGGCCACCTACCTGGGAGTACACCTGGGTGCCGGGAGACGGCTGCTGCCGCTGAGGTCCCATGCTGTTGAGGTGGATCGCCCCGGGGGACAGGAGTGGCCGATGGGGGAGGGCGCCACTAACCCGCGTCAGCTCAGAGCTTGCCGGGTCTCCCAGCCCTGAATCGGAAGGTGCCAGGTCCCCGTGCGCGCTCAGCAGGGCCGGGGTCTGCCTGTCGCTGGAGTAAGTCTTCAGCTGAGCGTCCTCCCGCTGCTGGTGCTGGGCCAGGGGGCTCTGCTGGTACAGGGGGTGGCCGTAGGGCTGCTGGGGCTCCTGGTAGTAGTACTGGGGCATGGAGCCCAGCTGAATGAGCTGGACAGCGTGCGCCTGCTCGGGCGTGTACTGGTGAGGGTCCCTGTGATAAGAAGTGGGCTGCAGGTGCATGGGCTGCTGCTGCTGTTCTGGCAAGTGCTGCATCACGGGTTGGGGTTGGTAATACTGAGGTATCTGCATTGAACCCTGCCGCTGCTGCAGTTGCAGCTGCTGCTGCTGAGGCTGTGGAGGACGAGTCTGCGGCTGCTGCTGCTGCTGCTGCTGCTGCTGCATTTCTTGCATGGAGATCCGCTGCTGCCCGGCTTGCTGCTGCTGCTGCTGCTGCTGTGGATAATACTGGTGCTGCTGCATCTGTTGCACGTGCTGCGACAGCACCTGTGGAGCCTGCAGGGACTGTCCCCCCTGCATTGGCATCTGAGCCAGTGGCTGCTGGTAGTCGTAGTACAGGTGCCCTTGGGAAGGGTGCTGTCCGACCTGAAGGGCTGGTTTGGAGAGCCCACCAGTGAACCCGGGGTGAACCTGCTGCGCCACCTGCTGGTAGCGGGAAGGGATAGCCGCTGCCGGGGACTCCATGGGCTTCTGAGACAGCAGCTGGCGGAGGGCACTGTCAGGGGCTCCATCCATCACTGCCGACTGGGTGTGCAGCACCTGGGCCATGTTGTTGACCTGAATTCGCAGGTTTTGGTTGGCAAACACCTGGGTGAAAGAGTCCAGCTTGTGCAAGACGCCGCTGGTGAGCTTCTGGGTCCGGATCTCGCTGGCCTGGGAGTAGGTGTATTGGTAGCTGTCGGCGGGCTCCACCTGGGCAGGTGCCCCCCACATCATACTGGAATTGGCCAGGTTGCCACGCAGCTGGACATGGTTTCCGGGCCCTGCGTGGCCTCCCCACCCTCCTTGCCTCGAGGTATCCATTTGGCCAAGGTTTTTGGAACCAATGGGCAAGCCCAGAGGGTCCCGAGTCTCTTGAGGGAAGTGGGGAGAGAGGGGGGAGGCCTGCGGGGCATCCATGCCACCCCCCGCCACCGCATTCCCGTAGTTGTGCACGCTGAGGGGTGGCTGTTGGTAGAAAAGGTTCTCACCACCGTGCACCACGTGGTTGGTCTTGTACAGTTGCTGATCCCCCATGGCGTCTGCCTTGGTTGTAAATGTCCAGCCACAAAACCATAAAAACAAAAACAAAAACAAACACAAACAAAGGCAAATGAAGAAAATCCAAAAAGACGGAAACCCTGAGAAGCTGAGAGAAAGCGTCCACGCTACTCCACGGCCGACATGTCTGTGAGGGTGGCTGGAGCCAGCGGGTCCCGTGGGCCTGGAGCACTCCTCCGCTGAGCAAACGGCTTTACATGGTCGCCCGGGCTGAGGGATGAG
Organism: Graphiurus murinus; assembly: GCA_004027655.1. Taxonomy (NCBI): domain Eukaryota; kingdom Metazoa; phylum Chordata; class Mammalia; order Rodentia; family Gliridae; genus Graphiurus; species Graphiurus murinus. The sequence continues at coordinate 6,146 of PVLC010022038.1, read as the reverse complement.
CCGAACACCACCGCGGAGAGGAGCCGCTGCTCACACCTGCAAGACAAGGCGCGAAGGCCAGGAAACCACTTACTTGGGTGTTTCACGACAGGCAATAGTTATCTACTATGTTATAAAAATAAACATAAAACATTAGAAACAGCCAGTGTCCTAGGCCCAGACCTTGACAGCCATACTGCAGATCCGGACCTCCCAGGAGGCGGCAGAGCCACTGGGCAATGGCTCCTTAGCTCATTGATTTGCTAATGTACTCTTCTGCTCATTGATTAATTCACCCACTCTTCTGGGACCCCGCTACTGAAAACCCAGCACTCCGCTAGGACCTGTGGGGATGGGAAGAAGTTTAAGATGTGACATTTATCCGCTCAACAAATCCTTATCAGACACCTACTAAGGCACACGATGCCGGGGCACCCTTAAGACCTGGCTCGCTCCGGAGGAGGCAAATACGATGCAAAGGGGACAGCCATGCGTATGAGAAGAAAGGGGGAATCCAGAGACTGGAGAGCCTGCCTGCGCAGAGAGCAGAAGAGGCTTCAAGGAGAAGGTCAAGTACTGCCCGTGTCGGTTGGACTGTCAGGTCAACCTAAGAGTCACCTGGCTCCTTGTCCCTGCACAGTGGTACCCGCCCGCCCAGAAGCTTATGCCGTGACCTGGCACACAGGGCAGGCTGGGCCCGTTGAGTCCACACGGGGTCCTCACTGGACTTCAGCTTGGGCTGTGAACCTCTGGGAGCACAGGAGGAATCTCCCAGCACGGCGAAGGGTTCCCGGCCCTGGAGCGCCTCCCTACCTTCTCTGCCTCCAGGCACCCATATGGCCAAGGTTTCTGGAACCAAGGGGCAAGGCCAGACCATCCTGAGTATCCAGAAGAAAGTAGGGGAGATGGCAAGGCCGAGGGGCAGCATCATGCCAAGAGTTGTGGTTCAGCCTGCCCACACAAGTGTGTGTGTGTGTGTGTGTGTGTGTGTGTGTGTGTGTGTGTGTATGTTACTGGGGATCAAATCCAGGGGCATTATACCTTTGTTTTATTTATTTATTTATTCATTTATTTATCTATTTATTATTTTCTTTTTGATACTGGGGATTGAATTCAAGGGCTATGCCCCAAGCCTTTTAAATTTTTATTCTTTTTGTGGTACTGGGGATTGAACCCAGAGGCATTCTACCCCTGTGCTATACCCCAGTCCTATTTTTTTTTTTTTTTCGGTACTGGAGATTGAACTCAGGGGCATTCTACCTCCGAGCTACACCCCCAGCCCTATTTTTTATTCTTTATTTTGAAACCGAGTCTCACTAAGTTGCAGAGTGCCTCACTAGGTAGCTGAGGCTGGCCTCGAACCCGGATCCTCCGGTCTCAGCCTCCCGAATGCTGGGATTACAAGCGTGCGCCACCACGCCCGGCTTATTCTTTATTTTGAAACAGGGTCTCACTAAGTTGTGGAGTGCCTCACTACATAGCTGAGACTGGCCGCAAACCCAGATCCTCTGGGGTTGCAGCCAGCCTCTCAAATGCTGGGATTACAAGTGTGCACCACCACGCCTGGCTAATTTTTTTGCAGTACTGGGGATTGAACTCAGGGGCATTCTACCTCCGGGCTATACCCTCAGCCCTATTTTTTATTCTTTATTTTGAAACAGGGTCTCACTAAGTTGCGGAGTGCCTCACTAGGTAGCTGAGGATGGCCGCGAACCCGGATCCTCCGGTCTCAGCCTCCCGAATGCTGGGATTACAAGTGTGTGCCACCACGCCCGGCTCCTGGCTAATTTTTAATTTTGAATCAGGGTCTCACTAAATTGCTGAGAGGTTGGCCTCGAACCTGCGATCCTCCCATCTGAGCTTCCCGAGTACTGGGTTTACAGGTATGCACCACCATACCCAGCTAGGGACACTATACCTTTAAGCTACAACCCCAGCATATTTTATTCTAAAACAAGGTCTCCCAAAGTTGCCCAGGCTAGCCTCGAACTTGTGATCCTCCTGCCTCAGTCTCCCTACTTGCTGGGATTAAAGGTGGGCACCACCCAAAGTTTTAAGAGAATTAGTTCTCAGGCCGCCAACTTCCATAGAAACTTTTGTAGAACTGGGGGAGGAGAGAGGTGCAAGTTGTGCTTTTACACCTGCCCTTTCCTAACTGCCCTCCTACCTTACAAAACCTCTCACCCACTAGGTGTGATGGCACATGCCTGTAATCCCAGTACCTGGGAGGCTGAGACAGGAGGATCGCAGGTTCTAGGACAGCCTCAGCAAGTACTGAGACTCTCATCAACCCATTGAGACCTTGTTTCAAAATAAAAATAAAATAGGGCTGGGGTATAGCTTGGAGGTAGAATGCCCTTGGGCTCAATCCCCAGTATGACAAAAAACAACCACCACAAAAAACAAAACCAAAGCAACAACAAAAAAACTCCTCTCACTCATCCTAGCCCAAATCTTAACTGGTTTTACTGATCCAGAGAGAATCCCGCTGCATGCTAACCCAATGCCCACCGGCTGCCTCACAAGACGATCCTTAGAAAACTGAGAAAGCAAGCAAACCAATTCCTGCCCCACCTCTCCCCCACAAGGTAGGAGGTTTCTAATTCCTTTTTTTTTTTTTTTTTAATTAGTAAGTCCTAATAGAACTAACCCAAATATAATGTTTGATGACAGATCACTATTTAATTTTTGGTATATAACTCAGAAGCAGATCAAAGAACTGAGTGAAGCCAAGTGTGGTGCTGCACGACTATAATCCTACTACTTGGGAGGCTGAGACAGGAGGATCACAGGTTCCAGGACAGCCTCAGCAATACTGAGACTTAGCAAGACTTTTTCAAAAAAAACAGGGATGGGGGTGTAGTTCAGAGGTAGAATGCCCCTAGGTGGTTCAATACTCAGTAACACACACACACACACACACACACACACACACACACACACACACGAGTGACCCTGCTTCAGCAAAACTTGCATTCCTATCACGTTCATGTGAATAAGGGTTTTCAGCGCTTACATCTACATAAGTGAAAAATGGAACGAGTCAATGCTGATCCTTGTCTCATGTTAACAATAAACAATATTCCTACATGGCTAAATCAACAAACTGCAAAAATAGCCCAGTACCCACAATATTTCGTTTCCAGCTCTGGATGGTAACTGAATAGGTATGCTCGCTCTGAGATCATTCAAGCATTCAAGCTGTGTACTACGAGCTGCTCAGATACAAGTGTGTATATTGTGTACCAGTAAAAGGGTCTGTTTAAAACAGTCATCCATTACCATCATCTCAAAAAAAGATGCATTTCCAATATAGTTTTATTTGATGATGATGATTATGATTATTTATTTATTTTTGCGGTACTGGGGATTGAACTCAGGGGCATTCTACCCCCAAGCTACACCCCCAGCTCTATTTTTTATTTAAATTTTTTATTTATTTATTTATTTTTTTGCGGTCATGGGGATTGAACTCAGGGGCATTCTACCTCCGAGCTACACCCCAGCCCTATTTTTTATACTTTATTTTGAAACCGGGTCTCGCTAAGTTGTGGAGTGCCTCACTAGGTAGCTGAGGCTGGCCTCGAACCCGGATCCTCCGGTCTCAGCCTCCCGAATGCTGGGATTACAAGCGTGCGCCACCACGCCCGGCTCCCCAGCTCTATTTTTTAGTCTTTATTTTGAAACAGGGTCTCACTAAGTTGCGGAGTGCCTCACTAGGTAGCCGAGGCTGGCCGAGAACCCAGATCCTCTGGTCTCAGCCTCCCGAATGCTGGATTACAAGCGTATGCCACCACGCTGGCTTTATGTTTACTATTTATCTGAATTAGTAATATACATATATAATTTTGATCAACTTGTGTACTAATAATAATTGTAATGATAACTCGAACTGAGCTATACCCTCAGCCCTATTTTTGCTTCTTATTTTTTTTTTTTTTTTGTGGTACTAGGGATTGAACCCAGAGGCATTCTATCTTTGAGCCACACCCCCAGCCTGAAACACAGTCTCACTAGGTGCTGAGGCTGTCCTCGAACCTGTGATCCTCCTGTGTCAGCCTCCCAAATACTGGGATTACAAGCATGTACCACCACGCCTGGTGAGAAGAAAAATTTAATTTAGAGTTCTGTGATCTCAGGAAATTACAAAAGTTTCAACTTTACATAATTGTTCCAGAGAAATCTGATAAGGACACAAATGAAAGAGTTTTAAGCATAAAAATATATTACACATATTACATGAGGATAAAATTCCATGGGGTAAGTGAAATGGAAATACAATTTTAAGAAGGAAAGAACGGTCTATTAAAGAAGCGCGTGTTCGTGCATTTTTAAAGTGGGTGAGGGCGGGGACTGAATTGCTATAGTGTTTAGATTCCACTGGATACATTTAAAATAGTGATGTAATAGTTTTACTTTAAAAAAAATCAATGTTTACAACATACTGGAAACCATACCTTCTGCAAACACATGATAAAAATATAGATGTAAACTTAAAAATGGGTAAAGGGTTTTAGGAAGGATTCGAAGCAGAAAGCCTGGAGACCACTGCCGTTGTTCCCCTCCACCCAGAGGTCCCTTTCTGAAATAAAGAGATGGAAAAACTGTGAGGGAGGAGTCTGGTTTGGTGGGATGGAGGGAAGGGGGGTTGACAGGAAGTGGAGCCAAGAGGCAGAGGCTGGCCAGAGATGGAGGGGCAGACCTGGAACTTGTGTGTGTGTGTGTGTGTGTGTGTGTGTGTGTGTGTGTGTGTGTGTGTGTGTGTGCATGCTTATATGCAGTACTGGGGATTGAACTCAGGGGTATTCTACCTCTGAGCTACACCCTCAGTTCTATTTTTATTTTTATTTTTGCAGAACTGGGGATTGAACCTAGAGGCATTCTACCTCTAAGCTACGTCCCCAGCCCTATTTTTTATTACTTATTTATTTATTTGCGGTACTAGGAATGGAACCCAGGGGCATTCTACCCTCGAGCTACACCCCCAGCCCTATTTTTTATTCTTTTTATTTTGAAACAGGGTCTCACTAAGCAGCTGAGGCTGGCTGGAAACCTGGATCCTCCTGTCTCAGCCTCCCAAATACTGGGATTATAAGTGGGCGCCACCACACCCAGCTTTATTCTTTATTTTGAAACAGGGTCTTACTAAGTTGCAGAGGGCCTCACTAAGTTGCTGAGGCTGGCTTTGAACCTGCAATCCTTCTGTCTCAGCCTCCCAAGTACTGGAATTACAAGCATGCACCACCACACCTGGTTTCACATAGTTTTTAAATAAGTACTATGTTCATATGATTCTGAATTCAAAAGGTTAAAGAATGAAAATTATCCCAAGTAAATGCTTGAAAATAAAGTGAAAAATTACAGCAGAAAGCTAAGAGGGCATAGGTGAAAAGTCCCCTTCCTGCCTTGGCCCCCAGTAACCCTGCACACTCCCTGGGCCAGTCAGCAGGTTCTTCCACCTCCTCCTGGAGCTGCCGGCTTTCCACAGTGGGTGCTCTGGGCCGGCAGCTCAGCACCTTGCCAAGGGGCTGCTGTAGCACCTGGAACCTGGAAACCGCACCTCTTGGGGATGAGTCAGTCTACAGAGCTGCCTCTGTACTAAGTCAGGATTCCGGTCTTGACTCTTTTGCTGATCAGGTGGCTACTTTGCTCATTCTGCTCCGTTCCCTACTGGGTAATTGGTTTCCATTCATGAACTAATGAACAGAACCACCACTTTCACATTTATTCAGTTAATTCCCTCTTTAGAGCAAGACCCCAGGACTCCAGAGTGCGCAATACCTAAACGCCCACTTGGAGCCACAGGGCCACTCCGCACTCCCCCGCCCTGCCTGTCACACTGACCACTGACAGTCAAATCGCCAGCTTAGTGACTGGGACTCACTAAGCCAGGGAAATGGGACCAGGAGCAGGTCACTCTGCCCCCAGGTTCTATGTCTCTGACCTAGAGACACAATTTACTATATTCTTTTTTTTTTGCGGTACTGGGGATTGAACTCAGGGGCATTCTACCTCCGAGCTACACCCCCAGCCCTATTTTTTATTCTTTATTTTGAAACCGAGTCTCACTAAGTTGCAGAGTGCCTCACTAGGTAGCTGAGGCTGGCCGCGAACCCGGATCCTCCGGTCTCAGCCTCCCGAATGCTGGGATTACAAGCATGCGCCAC
>PVLC010022037.1:0-27223 GCA_004027655.1 Graphiurus murinus | reverse complement strand
TATAATATTTGAGGATTGCTATGAATCAAAACAGCATATATCTTACCACATTTGTTATTCCTCTCTTACTCTTAATTTTTTTTTTTTTTTTTTTTTTTTTGTGCGGTACTGGGGATTGAACTCAGGGGCATTCTACCTCCGAGCTGCGCCCCCAGCCCTATTTTTTATTCTTTATTTTGAAACAGAGTCTAGGTAGCTGAGGCTGGCTGCGATCCCGGATCCTCCGGTTTCAGACTCCCAAATGCTGGGATTACAAGCATGCACCACTACGCCTCTTACTCTTAAAATATTATCTCTTCAATTAGTATGTGAAAGACACATTCTTAGGCCAAGAATGGTACAAGAATGCTCCTTTTCTGACTTCAAATGTCTTATTGATGCCTTCCCTTTTTTTTTTTTTTTTTTAACTTTTGGGACTGTGTTTGCCAATATAGTGTCCTATAGAAGAATTTCAAAAAATTTCCAAATATTTTGAAGAATGCTTTATAATGTAACTTCTGCCAGAATCTAATTAGACAGGAAACCCGAGTTTGGGGAGACATTCTTTATAAGTGCCTTCTTTTTTTTTTTTTTTTACCCCTATTCTCAAAAGAATTTCAAAATATTGTCTTCATAATTATCCCTTCTCCTTATTTTTGGCCTTTTCCATAATGGCTTAAAAATTCTTCTACACAATAAGAACAAATGTTATAAACAAACTCTTTCACAGACTTTTTCTTCATCACACCCTCCTTCTCTTCCTACACTCTGAATAAAACAAAGACAATACGTCACTAAGCAGATTTTCATGAAGCAAATGCAAAAATCATAGCTCTAATACAACTAAAGAATGGATCGATTTGCCCCCAACTTATCAATACATTGAGTTTTTCAAAATGACTTTTCTATCATATCTAAAGGAGTTGATCCCAATAGCAACAAGCCCTCCTGGCGGTATAAAAGCTGTTGACCATTCCGGCATTGATTCTGCCCACAGAAGTATGCGGCATGTTACAAGTGGAATTTACCCTTTGGCCTTTAGCTCCCCCTCTTCTCAAACCAAGAAGTATTGTTTGCCCTGAGACCAATTTTTCCACCAGCTAAAAGAGTTTGCAGTTTATTACTAAAGGATCTTAAAACAGTTTCAGAAAATACACAATTTCTTTTCCCATGAGCATGGAGAGATAAAGGCTTAAATTTGCCAGTTTTTAAGAAAATAAAACTAAATATATTCTCAATTTTGCTTTTTATTCACATTTTGGATATATTTTATTTCAAAAGTATATCAGAAATTATGACAGAATTATATGCATCTGGGAAAATGCAGTAATTGCCAGTTTTTTTTCCTAGTTTCAGTTTAAAATTAACTTTCTTTCTCCAAATTCTCAGTATTCAGATTTCTATTTATTTATAACCCTCCTAAAGTTTATTTATCTTTTAAATTAAAGAAATTGAATTAAAATGGTTTGGGGATACCTGTAGAGTTCCTACAAATCAAGGTAGGTATGTACAAAAAAAGATGCCCATCAATAAGAAGAGAGAGCTTTGTTCTCTTTCCTTCTAAAAAGAGTAAAGAGCATCTACTGGGGGAAAAAAAAAGTAAGATATAAAATTAAAATAAAATATAATATGAAATTAGGTTATGCCAAGAAAGTAAATAAAATTTAAAACATAGATAAAGTTCCCTGAGCGTATTTATAAATATCAATGTAGAGAATAATGTTAAAATTTTTAATATACTCTGTTATTATCATGTTTAAAAAATGTGACTTCAGCATGTGAACATTAGCTGTTGGGGCTATTTTATCTTTTTATACTCAAGAAAAGTAAAGAATAAAATAGATAGAAAATTGTACACATTTGTGCCTGAGATAGAGAAACAAAATGTACTTGTGTGTCTCTCAACCTTTCTGCTACTGCTGAACATTTAGCTTTCCATGGATAACAACAGCAATAAAAAATGCATGGAAAATTGAATGAAGACAATGACTAGAATACACATGCAAGGAGGAAAAGAAGTAAAGCTAGAAAAGAGTTAAAATGCCAAGTGCACTTTTTTGGTTTAATCATCTCAGATTTCAGATTAAGGTTTCAGATTTATTTAAGTCTCTTTTGTTGAGGCATAAGGATGGAGTTCTTGTCATAAATTTGTTCACTTTTCTTGGCTGTAGTAAAATTATAAATGCCGTACAAATACTGTATTTTTTTCGTAGTCTGCCAAAAACATGGCAATAAAGAGTTAACTAAATATATCCACATCTCAAAAACATTTTAATTTGAATTTTTGAATAAGATTATAGTTAATTCACTTTTAAATGCTATAAACTTTCTTAATTGTGAGAAGTAAAAATGGAATTTATATATGAAAAACTGTATAGATTGTTAGACAGGAGGGAGGAGAGAAAGAGGACACAGACTCAAAAATTATTGATAATCTCATGACACTCTGTTTAGAGGCTGGAGGTGAAGACATTGCGAGGTTAATATTCTGCACTTCAGTTCATGTCATCACAGGGGGCATAAGAAAAGAGGCTGACCATAGAGTATTTTCCTGTTTAACTCTTTGATTTGAATTCCATTGACATGTTGGGATTTGTTATAACAAGAAACAAAATACCCCTTGTAATGACTGTGCTTTATCCCAAGGAAATTTAATATCTGGAACATACACTATTTTTCAGAGAATTAGAATTAGTTTTAAAAAATCAAAACATTTTTCAAAGCTCACATTCTCCAAAATTTTCAGAGTTTCATAAATATTACAGACTAGGCATTATTTTTCTTGGCTGGAGGTGATAAAGAAAGGTGCAAAGAGATAAAGAAGAAAGAAAAATGTGTTTAATTTTTAACAGATGGATTGATGTGTAATTTACTGCTGGGGCTACAGCTCAGTGGTAGACTATTTGCCTAGTGTGTGTGAAGTTGTGGGTTCAATATCCAGTATCAAAAGAAAAAAAATGTAATTTACATAAAATAAAATTCACATAATTTAGTTGTATAGTTCAGTGAGTTTTGAAATATGTATGGTTTTTCATAACCTATACCACAATCAAGATAATAAAGCATTTTCATTACCCTAAAAGTTCCCTTGTGCTTCTTTTGCTTGTTTCTAATCAGTTTTTTTCTAATACCAACCTCTGGCAATATTTTCTTCCTTCTTTCCTCTCTCTCTTTCTTTCTTTCTTTCTTTCTTTTCTTTCTTTCTTTCCTTCTTCCTTCTTTTTTCAAAAATTTAGGTGATAAAGTATGTAATCCTTAGTTCCCCGTTTGTTTTTCATTTAGCATAATATTTTTGAAAATGATATGTGGCTATGTGTATCAGTAATTTTTTTCATGTTGAGTTGAATGCCATTATAATTGACAAATTGTTTATTTACTCATCAGTTGATAAACAGGTAGCCACTCCAATTTTTGTCTATTATTAATAAAGCTTTTGTGAATATTCTAATTCATACTTCTTTTTATTTCTCTTGGGGAAGTACCTAGGAGTGGGATTACGGGGCAATAGAATAAATATGTATTAGTTTCATAAAAAATTGCCAATTTTTTCCCCAAAGTGGCCAGTATCATTTGGCATACCCACAATTTTAAAGTTCCAGTTGTTTCACATTCTCTACAACACTTAATATGGTCAGTCTTCTTAATTTTAGTCATACAAGAGGTATTACTTAATTTTAGCAATACAAGTGGACTCAAAATTAATTTGTTGCAACTGTTACCCCTGAAGTGATAGTGTTGGGACATAGGGCCCTTGAGAGATAATGAGTCAGATTTAGATATAATCATGATGGTGGGGACCCCAGGATGGCTTAATGTCCTTCAAAGAAAAGAAAAAGACACCAGAATTTCTGTTTTCTGCTGTTGAGGGCACAGTGAGATGGCTGTCTGCAAGCCAGGAAGAGGAGCCTCACCAAGAGCCAAATCTATCATCTTGATCTTCTACTTAACCATCCTCTAGAACTGTGAGAATAAATGTCTTTTTTTCAAGCCACGCAGTTCATGGTATTTGTTGTAACAGGCTGAATTAACTAACACAAGTGGGTATGTAGTAATATCTCCTTGTATTTTCCTAATAGACAGTGGTATTTACATTCTTATGTACTTGTTTGCAATCATTGGGGGAATATCTATTCCAATCTTTGACTTAACTTTTAAATTACATTTGTTTTCTTACTATCACTGAGTACAAAAATGCTTCACATATTCTGCATTGAAGATTTTACTTTTAAATTTCTTTTAAGAGAATAAGAAGTTTTTCATGTTGGGTGAAGTCCAATGTATCATACTTTTTCTCTTTTATAGATCCAGCTTTTAGAATAATATGTAAGAAATTTATTATTCTTCAAAGTTCACAAAAATTTTCTCCTAGTTTACTTTTTGGAAGTTCTACAGATTTAACTATGATGTTTAGATCTATGATTCATTCAGAGTTAATTTTCAGAAATGATATGTGATAAGGGTCAAGGTTCATTTGTTCTTTTTATGTATACATATCCAATTGTTCTAATACATAAATATATATGTATATACATAAATTTAATTGGTGCATTGTAATCATGCATCTTGGTTGGGTACAAGCTGGTAAAGGCATAGAAGCACGCATCTCTCATTTAACCCTTTCCTAATTCCCGCCCCATTCCCTTCCCCACCCTCCTTCTCAAGCTCAGTTTAGTGATTGACTTTGATATGATTGTGAAAGTACATCATGTGTATTAGTGTCTAACACTATATTTTAACAGACTATTTTTCCCTTTGAATAACCCTGACAACTTTCAAAATCATCATATCATACATATGTAATTCTATTTCTCAATCCTATTGTATTTCCTTGACTTAACTATCTATTCATTACCAAGACCATGATGTATTTATTATTGTAACTTAATTGTAAGTCTTGAAATAGGGCAATGTATATCCTTCAAATTTGTTCCTTTTAAGGATTATTTTTGTTATTTTAGATTTTTTGTTTCTTGTAAATTTTAGAATCATCTTGCAATTTCTACAAAAGTTTACTTCAATTTTAATTGAGACTGTATTTAAATCTATAAATCAGTTTGTAGTTCTCTTTCCTTTTGGAAAAATATAATGTATAAATATTACACATATCTAATTAGTTCTTCCTAAATAATTTATCTAAATGCATTGAAGAAATTCAATTTTATATTGTTAGATATAGGAATACTACTACATTATTGTATTGACCTTGTATTATATGAATTTGCCAAACTCACTCTTTTTTTAGTGAAGAAGAAAAAAAGTAGGAAGATTTCAAGGTGGGTTAATTTGGTATGATGTGATCAAGGATCCAGATATTTTTCACAGCACAACTCTGACATCATCATGTTGACCTCAGATTTAATTTGTCATGACTACAAAATAACAGCAAAACCTTCAAGCATCATCTTCTCATAACACACAAAAACCCAAAGGCTAGATTAGAAATTAGTTTTTTGGATGGCTCTTTATCTAAGATTTACCAAATACTATCTTCTCCCACAGTCCATACATCAGAATTCCATTGCATCTCCATTCTTGATTCACCATGATTGAGGAGTTCAGATTCCTCTCAACCGGCTCTCTAATTAAAACTCACCCACTGGGTCTGAAGAAATGCTCCTCCTCCTCTTAACCATGCGACTGCCCCAGACCCAAACAAAATCAAATTCTTTTCACAAGAAACAATAGAGGTAAATGGCTAATAGGTAATCAAGAGTTTTTGAGCTCTTTGGTAATTGTAAGAATCCTTTTATATGCTTTAATTACATGGTAACTGATAAAAATAATTTTTAAAACTTACATACATCATTGTTAAGAGACAGGGATATCATATATTATATATGTCAGTCATGATGGTTTTAAATAAAACCATAATAGAAAAGTTTATGGTAACTCAAGCAAGTACAGGACTATAGAATTTATACATGGATGATTTTAGAAAAAAACAAAACCTCTTTGCTTCTCTTTGATAAGCTATTCTATTTAAGGTTTCCTACATTTAGAAACTTAAAGTTTAATTTTTTTTTGAGTGAAACAATGGTAAAAGGAAAGGCCTCATTTCTGTTATTTTTGGATTTTATAAATAATGGCAAAATGGTTATGATTATATCTGTAATATTAAAAATAGAAAGACATTAAGGAAGCCAAAAAGAAACCAGCCAGCTAACACATTTGAAGAGAAAATAAAATAACAAAGCAGAAGGTTGGAAAATAGTTCATTGATCTCTTAAAATAGATATTAAATGTGAAAGTGCTTGAGACTCCAAAAGGGCCTCCTTAATTAAACATAAATTCAGAATAAGCATTGAAGTGGAAGTTTAGGCAGTTCTTTCAGCTCTTTTCTACCTAAAATTGCACAGTATTTTGGTGTATGTGATTCTATTCATTGAGCCCTTCCTTCTGAAAACTATCTTATGTCCACATACCTTCACTATAACCCTTAAGATTTCAAAGTTAAAATGTTAAATTCAAAAGATGAGTGTAATAGCATTATCAATAAATTAGACAATTTTGCTTTCAACTGGAAAATCTTTATATTTCTGCATGATAGTGATGTTAGAAAATCATATTTTTATATCATACATATACTATTTTAGTAGAGGTAGATAGAGATACTGTGTATGTATCACACTGTGACCTCAAGTAGGCATGCAGGATATAAATTCTGCCACCTAGAAAAATAAACTTGAGTGTGAAAATACTTAATTTTCTTCAAATTTGGGAGGTAAAGAGAGTCTATGGGAATAATGAGCCACAGATAGCTGGATGGAAGCAATGGATGGTTAACTCACCAGCCTGGCCCACCAGTGTCCACAGCAAACCAAGTATGGAGGAGAATGTGGACAGTTTTTATACATTGGAAAATGTGTACCAGCACACTCCTGTGCCATCTCGGTCTATCTACTGAGGAAACATCACACACACACACACACACACACACACACACACACACACACACACACTCCAAGGTAAGGAAAGGAAGAAGGTTGAGGCCTGGGTCTCTGGATCCAAATGGCATGGCAGTGCTCCAGACTCTTGAACAAGGTCATCAGGACTTGGAAAAAATTGTAAGAACCAGAAACTCTATTCTCAAGGAGGGAAGGTAAGAAGTGACAATATTAACCAGAATGTTGTATCGTTAGCTATTCCTTTCTCAGATTCCAAGCCATGAATAGTTTTCTGATTTTCAGAGTAAAATATATCCAATCTGAAATAAAAATTCCAGAGAGTGAAATTTTCCTTCTAAGAACAATTTGTGACCTACTATTTTTCACATCAGTATTTGGGAGTTCAAGTATATATTCCATGTGAGATTCCGTGGACTACGTTAGGGATATATTGAACAGGTCAAAGTTCCTCCTCCCCTGCCTCCCTGCTCTCACTCTGACTCTAGTCCTGCAGATGGCAAATGTATGCAGCTAACTCTCCTACTGCAAGTAAAATAAAACCATCCCAAACAATACAATTACAACTACAGGGACTAGCAGTACCTTGGTCACTAACCTCTGTCATTTGTTAACTAACTCTACAAAAAATGCCTATCTACTATCTCAATTTATTTATCTCTAAACTTATTGTAACAAAAATGTAGACTGATTTTTTTCTAATCACTGCATCTCCTTTTGCTTTTCCTTTAATTTGAATCTCTGAAGGGATGGACATATCGGACCACTCTCTTCATTTTAGAATTCTCCATTCCCTTGGCTTCTGTGAGCTTACTTGTTCCAAGATGCCCGTAATAGATGAATGGATTACAAAATTATGGAATATGTACACAATGGAATTTTACTCAGCCACAAAGAAGAGCAAAATCAAATCATGTCATTTGCAGGGAAATAGATGGAACTGGAAAATATTATGCTAAGTGAGATTAGTCAGTCACAAAAAGTAAAAAATTGGATGCTCTCCCTAATATGCAGGAGCTAGGGAGAAAGGGGGTCATAGGAAGGACTCTAGATGGAAAAGAAATTTTAGAGAAGCAAAGAAGGTGACCTAACTTGTTCTTGTTTTTGGTCTCAGCTTTCTCATTACTTTTCATTCTTTGTAGCTTTCTTTTCTTGGCACTTTATGTAACATCATTAAGTACCCTGATCTCCCTCACAGTTACCTGGCTTGACGCTCTACCTGTATGCTGATGCTTTCATTTCTATGTATCCTCCTTACATATCTCTTGCTTGCAATTTGCTTACTGGATATATGCAACTGGAAGTCTTATGAGAATTTAAAGCCCAAAGTCCTTTAGAATGTAACTAAATTCACCCAAAGGAACATGTTATCACTCTCCTACTCTTTACCTCTTTTTCCCTCTGTGACTAATATCTGCTAATGATAGTAATATAATCACCCAAAATGGAATGTGGTAGTCAACTATACCTTTTGCCTCATTTCATTCATTCATTCATTGAGTCTTCAAGTCTAGCATAATGGCTGTGATGTCCTTGCTGGATGTGAATTGCCTTTGTTGAACTGCTGGCTCTATTACTTACTAGGTCTGTGCCATCTGCAAATTACCAATCTTTCTGAGCTAGTCTCATCATTTCTAATATGGGGGTGATAAAGCATGGAAGAAGTCATGTAAAGGCAGACATCAGTCTGGTAATATTGTCTAACTCAGGGGGTGGAAATGAAAGGTTTGATAGAGAGGATTATTACCTTTTTCTTGATGTGTACTTTTTCAATACTTGAAAAGACAATATTTTTGTAATATAGGCAATAAATTAAGAAAAATTAAAAGCACATAATTTAACTAAAAGGTCCTAAATGCAATAGTCATCATTAAAACCCTAAGACTATTATTCTGAGTGACAACTATCAGGATATCATAATATCCTAATTTGCTAGTGAGCATTAATAGCCTTTGTCAATAAATGCTTCCCAAATCTCTCTTTGGTGCCTATTGCTCCTGTGTTTTTTATTTTAGTTCCATAAAAATTTAAGAGTGGGGTAATATTTCAGGTCTGTCCAAAGCATACTGCTATGCTAAACATGGTGAGAAATAAAATTCTACTAATTTTGTTTCAGAGAATTCTCTGAAATATTATAATTTGCAGAAATCCTTAGAAAGGAAGAGAATAGTTTAAAATGAATCATTTTGGATTTCGTT
Organism: Graphiurus murinus; assembly: GCA_004027655.1. Taxonomy (NCBI): domain Eukaryota; kingdom Metazoa; phylum Chordata; class Mammalia; order Rodentia; family Gliridae; genus Graphiurus; species Graphiurus murinus. The sequence goes on along the minus strand of PVLC010022037.1, from coordinate 18,144 downwards.
CTTAAATATATGTACCCCGGAATTTGCATAGCAAGTATAATATAACTGAATATTAGCAAATAAAAAGGTAGTAACAAGAAAAAGAGAAATGGAAATATTCATGATAATTACAACAGCTCAAGTGAATAAAAACAACTGATACAACGCCTCATAGTGGGGTTTTCTCTGCCAATAATGTATATCACATTAAAATGGAGCTTTCTTCTTCTTTGACCCTTTTTATAGCTTTATTACAGAAAGTGTTAGCCTATATTAACCACTTACTAGATAAATATAGGAAAACTGTCTGTCACTTATCGGTTTATCCATTGTCATCTCAAATAGGGCTGAGTGGTCTGATTTCAAAGTGACAGCTGGTGGTGTCTCTTCCTGATACATGCTAATCCAGTTTTTATTATGGAAAAACTGCCTGTGCTTTCAGGCAGCGAAAGGGAGTTACTAAATGTAATCACTAAGGAGGAACCTTGGGATCTCAAACATAAAAGACTAAAATTGAACAGTTTTCTCATTACAGAATGGTTTCCTGATTAAATACAGATTAAGGGCAGGGAAAAATCATTTAGAGACCTAAGTAGTATTCTCCATTGTGTATATACACACAGAATCATAGATACACACATCTTTAAACACATATAGGTATCGAAGTATTATGCACATCGATGTAGGTATAAACATAGTCATAGCATTTACTCTCCTTCAATATGGTCATAAAATATTGTGGATCAATTCCTAATTTCAGCATAATTTTTTTAGGGGGAGTAGTGGTATAAAGGAGGCAATTCTCATTTAAACCAAACTTGACTTTTAGTTAGATCAGTGTTTTGCTTTTATTGTATCACTCTAGTGTCAACTGACTTGTACTGAGAAATGGAGGCCTAACCATTATCTTTTCCCCACAAAGGAAATGAAGAGCTAAGGAAAAAGCTATCAAAAAAGGTCTGTTGATCGGGCATCATAACTGCATGAGAAACATCAGAATGAAAGAATTTACTGTGTGTAGAGAAGTACCTTCTCTATACTTTGGAATCTTGATGACATTTGTATCATATAATGAACAGCTCTCTTGAATTTTAACTCCTAGCTGTCAGTTGGAAAGGCCACTTAACTATTTCATTATGCCACAATTAATAATATACTTCAATAAAAATAATTTCTTTACTCCATAATTTATCAGCATGTTGAATATCTTGCCCAATGCTTACTGCTAGAATAAAATAAGCATCCTATCTGGGAGGGGACAGAAGCTGATGGAAGAAATGTAGCATCAACTCTAAGAGGAGTGAGTGATTCCTCTGGCTTAGTTTCTGTAGTTGTTGTGGCCTCAATTATTTTGGATCTCGAATCACAAATACAAATAACTGTGCTGGAGTTAGGTAGTTATGCCAATGAATGACCAGTTGCCAGCTCAATTAGCCATCTGACCCCATTTTCATAGTACAAGTGTTGACAGTTTCTATATCCTTGGTGATATTTGTGCCCACACACAATTCTGGGTGCCGATCTTCTTGGCATAAATAACCCAAGTCAAAGGTCTAGTGGAAACCTCTTTTAAAACTAGCTGTCAGTGTCAACAAACTCTCATGTTAGCCAGTCTATGAATTAAAATACACAAATATTCATGCACAGAAACAAAAGAACTTAGAGAAGATAGACCTATGATATCCCTACCTATATGGAGGAAGGGAGGGAGGGGATTATATATAAAAGTTGGGAGAAGTCATAGTCAGTCAAATGGCAGACCATGGGCTCCAGACAAGGCATTCCTTTAAAATATTTATGTGTCTTTTTGTTATCTATAACTAAGGAGAGACTTCAGAGTCCACTGCAGCAATGCTATGATCAATATCATCAGATGCTTTCGCTACTTCTCTGCTCATATAAGGGAGCTGACCACTAGGTCTCCTGTTTATTGACAGGCTGATAGGCCATATTACCACTTATAAAATGGGCCTTTTCATCTTTGATTTTTCTAGAAATAGTGGTGTTTGGCATTTGTTTTTCCTTTGCATCCTTAGTGGTATATGCAAGGGTCAGAACCCTTAACTACTAATGTCAGAAATAGAGGAAAAGAGAAGATATATACCACGGGTAAAATTACTTACCACCACTCTACATTGATTCAGTTATGCTACTGTGAAACAGACTCAAATGAAAGTTAATGGTTCTGTTTTAAGAATGTTGATATGATGCAGTAATATATGCGATAGTGAAGTATGATATGAGGTTTTCCCTTCAGAACACCTCATATTTTTGTTCTACAGTTTATATAGTATTTTCAAAGCAATCAAACTAGCTCAAAGAAAAAAATCTAAAGGATAAAAATAGTTATTTACAGTGGTTTGGAATATACATATATATACATGTATATATGCACACACATAAGTGTGTATGTATGTGTGTGTGTGTGTGTGTGTGTGTGTGTGTGTGATTTATTTTGAAAATATCTTACTTTATTTGGATGAATTTGGCCTGACCTAATAAAGACATATTCCAAAATTTTGGATAGTGGTCAGAGACCTGAATTCTAGTCCCTAGGACAAAGTGTTCAATGACTTCATTGAACTTCAAATTCCTCATTGGCAAAATTCATCTTAAGATAATAATTTTTTCTTCTTCTTAGGGTGAATGAGGTAATATAAAATAAATTAGTTTGTAACTTGCCAGTCATTTATCATTTATTTCAGTATTTTTACTCTGTGTGTGTGTGTGTGTGTGTGTGTGTGTGTGTGTGTGTGTGTGTATGTGTGTGTGTGTGTTACTGGGGATTGAGCACAGGGGTGTTCTACGTCTGAGCCCTTTTTTATCTTTTTAAAAATAGGTCTTGCTAGTTTGCTGAGAGTCTTGCTACTTGCTGAGGCTGTCCTTGAACCTGTGATCCTCCTGTCTCAGCTTCCTGAGTATTGGGATTACAGATGTGTGATACCATGTGTGGTTTTATTTTTATTTTTAATTTTTAAAATTTTTGGGGGGCTGGGCATGGTGGCACACGCTTGTAATCCCTGCATTAGGGAGGCTGAGACCGGAGGATCCGGGTTCGCGGCCAGCCTCAGCTAGCTAGTGAGGCACTCTGCAACTTAGTGAGACTCGGTTTCAAAATAAAGAACGAAAAATAGGGCTGGGGGTGTAGCTCGGAGGTAGAATGCCCCTGAGTTCAATCCCAGGACCGCAAAAAAAAAAAAAAATATTTTTTTGTGTGGTACTGGGGATTGAACCCAGAGGCATTCTACCTTCGAGCTATACCCCCAGCCCAATTTTATTTCTTATTTGGAAACAGAGTTGCTAGGTTGACAAGTCTCATTACTTGCTGAGGCTGTTCTTGAACCTGTGATTCTCCTGTCTCAGCCTCCCAAGTACTGGAATTACAAGCATGTTCCACCATGCCTGGCTGGCTTTATTTTTACTATTGATTTATTATTGCTGTCTTGGATTTCAGCCTGTAGAAGTAGGATGGAGCCATGCAATTAAAAAAGCAGCTCATTCATTCTCTCAGAGTCTCTGTTTAAAAACTCAGTCTTATACTCCATAAAAATTTCTAGACATTTCAACTTTAAGTCTTGTCATCATTTTAAACTCAGATGTCTTGTGTTCTCTTCATTTCCCTGCCTCTGTTAAAAATTCCTATTTGGTTGGGCCAAATTTTAGAAATTTCTCTTCTTTGTCTGCCAATATCCAAACAGTTGAAAATTACTATCGACCCTTATTTCAAAACTTCTTCCATATGTGTCATAGGTAAATTTTAATTACTTGAATAAGTATAACCAGCAAGTGGTTCTAAATGGCAAAAGGTATGGTAGGTGTGGTTTGCACACCTATGTCTTAAGTCTCCCATAATCACTCCCAGAAGCAGTCACTTCTTCCAGCTTATTTATTCTTCTAGAGATAATTAATACAAACATATAAACACATAAAATACTACTATGTTTACTACCATATGCATCAACATGCTTTAAAAAATTTGTACATACACACATACACACACACACACACACACATAAATGATTACTCATAAAAATGATAGTCTATAATACTATTCTTTTCCTTGCTTTAAGAGGGAAATTTTAACAACAAATTTAGTAAAGTTAAACTAAACCACAAAATTTTCACTACCTTATTTGTATTTTTAAGAGTTAATACAAGAATTAATGAAATGTCCCTAGGAGGCTCTTCCAGTCTAAAGAGTTATATGAAAATCTTCCAATTAATGATTAGCTAAGTTTAGGGCTACCAGATGGGTCCAGAAAACATAAAGTAGTGATTATATAAAAAAGATAATCTAATTGAGCACCCTCTTTTCTGACAGAGCAAACCACTGAGCTATTTTATTCCATATCAAGAAATATGTAAAATATTCTGAATTTTTGTCACTCTCATTAGTGTCCTCTTTAATGACACCACTGCTATTCAAATATAAAAACTTTTACAAGTTTTTTTTTCTACTTCATTCATTTGGTTCTGGTGAGTTAAAATTTCCATCTATGACTATGTTTTAAATTCTCTCTCTCTCTCTCTCTCTCGGTATTGGTGATTGAACCTAGGGGCATTTTACCTCTGAGCTACATCCCCAGCTCTATTTTCTTTTTTCTTTTGAAACAAGGTCTCACTAAATTGTTGAGAGTCTTGCTAAATTGCTGAGATTGGATGTGAAACTGTGATCCTCCTGTGTCAGCCAAGGACAAGCCAGGTATGGTAAACCATGTCTAGTTTTACATTTTCATTTTTATGATGTTGTTTTCTTGTATTTTACTTTCACCTTATTTCTTATCTCACTGAATGCTATTTATCATTATTATAATTGCCTTTTACATAATAAATACTTACCTAATAGATGAATGTAGGTAGAAATTTAAACTCATATCCATGTTCATTCTAGGCTTATACTTCTGATTGCCCCCACAGATAGCCTTTTATTTTCCTATCTACATATCTAGGCATCTCTAAGAACTTAGTCTATCCTTATCTGATACTTTTTTTTCAAACAAGCTTTGTGGAGGATTAAAGCTGCATTTCGTAATTTATAAGTCCTAACTATTGGAGAAATTTCACCTACACTTATACAACTTTAAATTTTAATACTAACATTCTACTTTAGGCTGTGTTTTCTCTTCTGAAATGGAGGAATTTTCCTTTCTACTAAATCTTATTACATGTTACCTAGCATTTCTATGTACTAAGGTACTTCTAGTTTGGGAGTAATCCATGTAGGCTGTAGGCTCTTTTTATTTTTTATTTCTTAGTTTTTATTTTTATTAATTGGTGCACTGTAATCATACATCTTTGTTAGGTACAACCTGATAAAGGCATATATGCACACATTTCTTATTTAACACCTTCCCCAATTCCCACTCCATTCCCTCGCCCTCCCTCCTTCTTAAGTTCAGTTTAGTGATTGACTTTGATATATTTGTGAAAGTACATCATGTGTATTAGGGTGTCTCCCCCTTACCCCCTGTCCAGTCAAATTCTTTGCTTATCTAGGGTTTCTCCTTTGTCATCTGGAGTCCCTCTTATGTCCCATCTTCTCCCTAGCATCCACGTATAGGGAGAACATATGTTTTTTACTCTTTGTGACTGACTAATCTCACTTAACATAATGTTTTCCAGTTGCATCCATTTCCCTGCAAATAACATGATTTTACTCTTCTTTATGGCTGAGTAAAATTGCACTCTGTACATATCCCATAGGTTTATAATCCATTCATCTCTTGATGGAGATCTTGACTGTTTCCATAGTTTGGCAATTATGAATGGTGCAGCTATAAGCGTAGATACACATGCATCGGTCTGATAGTTTGATTTCCATTCTTTTGGGTAGATATCCAGAAGTGGTATTGCTGAATCATATGGTAGTTTCATTCCCATTTGTCTGAGGATCCTCCATACTGTTTTCCAAAGTGGTTGCACTAATTTGCAATCTCACCAACAAGTATTAGGGTTTCCACTTCTCCACATCCTCACCAGCATTTGTTGTTGTTCTTGGTTTTTATGATTGCCATTCTGATTGGAGTTAGGTGATATCTCAAGGTAGTTTTGATTTGCATCTCTCTGATTGCTAATGATGAAGAACATTTCCTCATACATGTATTGGCCATTTGTATTTCTTCTTTTGTGAAGTGTCTATTTATTAGTACTGGGGATTGAACCCAGGGGCATTATACCTCCAAGCTACATCCCCAGACCTATTTTATATTCTTTATTTTGAAACAGGGCCTCATTCTTTCTTCAAGAGCCTCAGCATCCCCAGACTGCTCATGTCATGGAGTTTTTTGAGCATTCTCTTAAGTCTGTAATGTGACTTTCCTGACTCAGCTAGTTCTTGGAATATCTAAAAAAGTTTCTATTTTCAGGCTTCTTTATTGCATATTTACTATAGAAAAATTAAACAAGTTTCCAGTTTAAAAGTACACAATGTCAGCTGGGCATGGTGGCGCACGCTTGTAATCCCAGTACTTGGGAGGCTGAGAAAGGAGGATCAAAGTTCTCGGCCAGCTTTAGCTACTTAGTGAGGCTCTCTGCAACTTAGTGAGACCCTGTTTAAAAGTAAAGAATAAAAAATAAGACTGGGAGTGTAGCTCGGAAGTAGAATTCCCCTGGGTATAATCCCCAGTACCCCCCCCCCACACAAAAATAGACAATGTCAAGATTTTATTGTAGTTTTCCTCTTTGCCTACTTTGTTTACATATTATTTTTAATACATAGTTAATAATTCTAACATTTGTTTTGAGGCTGTGGCATATGTCAGGCAGTTCAGTAAGGAATTATATATAATACTAAAATATTATTATTTAATATATACATAATGCAGCACAATTGTGTGCAGAATACAGATAATTGATCCATTTATATATGAGAAGCCTGAGGCTTGAAAAGTGTAAAAAATTCTTCTTTCATTCAAATACTATTCAGTGATTAAATTGTAGCTCACACATAAGTCTTTCTGGTTGAGAATATGCTGCTCTTAACCACTACAATATATTGAATTTCTCAATTTTACATTTGTGTCAGGTCTTAGGTATATAGAAATGGATTATCATAACCTTCTCTGATAATACCATGATAATTAGCCCTCCTATTTTCTATTATCTATCTATCAATTTATATCTGTCATAACCATCATCATCATCAATCTATCTGAATAATTTCATACAAATCCAGAAATCTATTATGCAATTTAGACTTTAACAAAAACTGATATCTTTAAGCTCTCCCTCATTCCATTATCCTGAGTTCTACATGTATAATTAGGCTTTCCTTTTCATGCCTTCTTGTTGCACTTGGTTGATATATGTGTTTGTGTTGTTTTTAACTTTGTACAAGTACATCATGATGCAGCTAATTATTGAATAGGTGCTCAGGTTCAACTATATTGTGCTATGCCACTGCAAAGTCAATTGACTACCACGTAATATTCCATCATGGAACTGTGCAAGTTTATGTACCTATTCTTCCCTTGGAAACATTTGGACTTCTTTCAAGTTTTTAACATTGTGAACAATTATTCTATAGCTTTTCCTATAATTTCTTTTCTTTATCATAATTCCAAGTTTAATTTTGAAAGTTTATTTTATAACACAAACATTTGTGACTATATTTAGTAAATATTAAATTATTCTTTTTACAATTAACCTTCTACTCAATAGTCAACTGACTTGATGCAATATTCATTCAATTAGCTCACTCTTGTAACTTGTAGACAGTCTCAATTTGTTTTCTATTATATTATAGTAGTGAATATCTTTATACTTAGAGATTTTCAAGCATTGCATGTTTCAATTGTATCCATATAAATTATCAGCAACTAGATGGAGACTGAAAATAATACATATTCTAAGATTACGCTAAGATTATACTCTATGAGTATGTTGTATAAATTATAGGGTTTCAACGGCACAATTAGAATACACTTTTGTCAACTGTGATGACAGAGACTATGATCTTGGAACTATAATGCCATCTAATACAATACAGTTGTGATTTTTGCTTTCAAAAAATAGAAATAATTTCAGTTCTGAGGTCACAAGATTTTATTGATAGCATTTTCTGGAATTCAATTTGAAAAGCTGAGCTTCCTTGTGTGAAAGCATATAATTTGTGAGTTGGAAATAGCTCAAAGTACTTTAGAGTAGAAATAATCTGTATATTTATTTTACTTGAGATCTGTGTATACATGTTGTAAAAAGGAGACATGATTAACTTGATTTTAGACCAAATAAAGTGAGATATATAGGGTCAATACAGACAATAGTCTATTAAATTTGAGGGTCCTGCTTTTGATTGTTTTTCAATGACTAAAGATATTCTAAATTCTTCACACTTTCAGTCCTACAGCAATTGGCATTAGTTCATAAGAACTACTCCATCATTTTTCTATTATTATTTATTATTTATTTATTTATTTATTTATTTATTTATTTATTTATTTATTTATTTCAGTACCAAAGATGGAGGCCAGGAGATGGAATACAGGGGAACTCTATCTCTTAGCTACATTGCCAGACCTTTTTTATTTTTTATTTTATTTATTTAAAAAAAATTTTTTTTCGAGACAGGGTTTAGTTACGTTGCTGAGGCTAGCTTCAACTTTGTGATCCTCCTGCCTCAGCTTCTTGAGTTGGGATTACAGGTGTGTACCACCATGCCCAACTGGACTATTTTTAGTGACCTTGTACTTATCACAAAAATGAATATTTATCTCATCCTATCTAATTGTCACTATTTAGAAGTTAGAGGGACGTTTATTTCCTCAACTTAGCTAAAGACCATGTAGACACAATAAGAAAGGCAAGAAAATGAAGATGGACAGAGAGAAACTAATAGTCTATTTAGCAAAGTTTTCTTAGGGGCAGGTTTGTATTAGTTCCAGATTACTCCGTGTGGTCAAAGGCCATGTGGTGGTCAATAACTTGGATACTTCTTAAAGACAGTTGTTGTTCTTGGTTAACAGATTTAGCTTTTAAAATATTTAGAAACCATTATTTAAATGAGTTATTTATTTTATATTGTATAAAATTGAGTGATAAACTTCAAAGATATAATAACATTTGCATATATTTTATTAAGCCATTTGATACCATTTGATATTTTGAAAATTTTTGATAAACAAATTGTTTAAAATATGTATCCATATGAGAAAGCATGTAGCTCCATTCAAATAAAATCCATAGATCATTGCCGGCAATGTGTATATCTTGCCACCACCTTATCGTCTATTAAAATATCAAATGTAGATTTCTGTGATAAAAAGGGATGTATTTCTGTAAAAATAATTTTAAAATCACATCATATTTTAATATTTTCCAGTGTGAAGAAAATTAGGTAGAAAATAGGAATTCTACAAAAATAATACTCAATAATCTATAAATTACTTGAATAAAAGTTATTGATGATTAAATTTTGTTGTCATGTACATTAAAGATTGGTGTATAATTTAGAATAGAGTAGTAAGAAGCAAGGTCCAAATTCTGCTACCTCAGTTTATAAAAATACATTATTAACATAAATAAGAGTAGCAACAATGTCATATCAACAGAGGGATCCAAGTTAAAATTTTTTCAATGTCTGAGGCAGTTTTTAAGAAATGACAAGAATTAGTAAGTTATGAATAATCTTACACAATACAAATGTAATCTGAGGCTTAAGATTCTTTGAAGTTATTTAACCCATATCAAGGTTAATATTGTGAAACAATGTTGAGATATTTTAAAGTGTTTTAAATAAAAAAAATTACAGAAAACAAGACATTGAGATAGGGAGACTCTTCATTGTTCATACCCTTATACATATGTGTGCATATTCTCACTATTGTGGTAAGAAATTATGCCATTTCAACTATCCCTAATAATATTCTCATTTGATGGGTTTAACTCAGCACCTTAATATCATTTGAGCATAATTTTTTGCAATATAATACAAAATGATTTTAGGTTTGATTTTGGTAGAAAATAGCCAGGGCACATTTGGCTGCTACTTTTCTTGGAAGAGAAAAAAAAATAAAAGCTTTATCTTAATTAAAGTTTAATTAAGGATCACGTTTGGCAGTACTTTTCACACCGATCTACACCAGCAGATTTTCTAGGGCTTAACTTTATCGTGCAGAAAATCCTCTTTTATTACTCCCAACCTGTTGTAAAAGCTGTTGGCACAGAGCGGTGGTTGCTTCATTCAGACGCCTTGTTTGCCACTGGAAATATCCCAAGTCTCTAGAGATAGCACCACAGTGGTTCAATTTAATATCTGTCCTATCACTACAAGACTCCAGCTCATTATTAATGATACTATTCATTAATTTCTTGTTGGGCTGATGTTGTTATTTATTAAAATATTAAAGAATGCCCCTGGGACACATGCATAATGAGGGACACCTCAGTTTCATGAGCTGAAGGAATGAATGAACACACCACACATTTACCCACCCTGCGCCACACCGTTCCTCCCTCATTAGTCCTGCTACATCTCTGAGTGACACTGTAAATTCATTTTGTGCTCTGTCCAATCAGAGCTTAATACAAATGCAGCCCCCCCCTTTTTTTAATGAGCCATTCCTATGCAAAATGAATTGACTACTGTCTAACTCATCTAATATGCTTGTATTTTGGGGAAGAACTAAATTGCCTGTATTTATATGGAAAATAAATAAAAGTTGACATATATTCTTTCCTTTTCAGTCTTGCATTTGGAAAATTTCAACATAATAAATTCTCCATCTTAAGAACCTGCCACCTTAGTTAACTAAATCCCAGCATGACATTTAAACATGTGATCGTCGTATTTAAAAAAAGCCTAAACAAGCAGTTTGTACACGGCAGTGGTCATTTGATGTGTGTTTGCACATGCATTCAGGTGCAGCCTACAGAAATTCTAAGGATGCTTGATGTATTTGCTCACCTTTTTAATACATAGGCATTTAAAGACATCCTTTGAATGTGCTCAAATGTATATGAAGTATAAGAGAAAATATGTGAAATGTTATATAACTATTTTCAACTATTTGGGGAATGAAAAATATTAAAATACTTTTATTAAAGAAGAATAATCTTCTTGATTATCTTCCTTGTCGTTGAGTGTACAGAATGAAATCTGCATAACAATTGAGGGAGCATCTGAAGGCAAAGTTTTAATTTGTTCTATATGGTTGTTATTTTCTCTCCTGTGCAAATAATTACTTTGGTGAAGAAATACCACACTGTTTTGAGGGGATTAACTGGGTATAATTGCAGCCTGTTTTGATCCCTCTTTTAATAATGGATTCTTTCAATCTATATCTGATAGAACAGCTTTGTAGGGATAGTTTAAAGGCTTTTATAGATGCCTATGCAGCTTTATTTTGTGAATTTATACCTGTTTGTTTCTGAGAAAAAAAGGCATTATATTTAACTGGTATCATCAAAGGTATACATTGCAAAGCTTAACTCACCTTTGTTTTAAGCAATGGATGGTGGTCATTTTAATTCCTTCCAATAGTATATATTTTAATATATATCCCTTCTGCAATATATTCTGGTGAAACTGTAGTTCATAGAACATTTTATTTTGAAATGTTGACTAATTTAATGAAATAATTTTTCCTAAATAGAGTATAGGAATTCAAAAATCATTTGTAAAAGTAAAGCACACCAGGTAGCCTATAAATTCTTTCATGTTTTAAATTTGTAATTTATGAATTGTTAGTGAATTGATTTTAATACTTATTATATTTGTTTCCCAAAAGTAGTTTGGAAAGGTACTGGTTTTTAGGCCATAATTTATTAAAACTTTTGATAAGATACATAATATGTTCCTATTATAATTTGATAGCATTAGTTGTATACAAACATGGAATGGTAGTTTATTTTCTTCAAAGCTACAATAACCATAATGAACAAATAGTTTCAAGCCAGCTTTTTGAAAATGATAATAAAACTTCAATCCTGAAAGGATTGAAGAATTTCCTTAACCATAATATAAATATATGTGTATACAAGTATACATAGATACATATGAATACATGAATTTTCTTAAGCATATATGTTTGTGTACATATGTAGATAATAAACACACACACACACATATATAATAGAGGCTGGAAAGATGAATGCTGAGAGGAGTAATGATAAATTTTAACAAAGCCAAGACAGTACAAGGAAGAAGAGAATAGTTTTACTTAAAATAAATCTGAAAATTAAAAGAGAAACTTTGGAAGAATTTTTTTTTTTGTCAAATAAAATGATAATCAAATAGAAAAGTGTTAGGAAGTGATTTGTATTCTTTTTGGAAATAAGCGCTTTGATACTTGGATACTTGTTTAAAGTGGACAAGTGGAAGGTAAAACAAGGAGGCCTAGGGAATGGGGAAACTGCTCAGTGTACTGTAGGGCTGAGGAGTGGGGAGACCGAGGGAGCGAGACAGTGCTTTTATCTCTTTGGAGAGGGAGAAGTGGGAAAATGTGACAGAAATAGGGGCTCTTACAGATGGCTATGCCATGGGACCTCCCTTTCATGGTCAGTAAAACTGTGGTATCACCAAATGGTTGGTATGAGAACATTTGGAAGTGAAATTAATGAAAAGCTTATTTTTCAGGCAAAGGTGTTTATGTAGTTTATGTGATGTGGGAATTGTGAGGTAGAAGGAAACCATGAAATTGGGGGTTGGAAACAAAGCAATAAATTCTTTTTTCAATAGGAACCTTAGCTATAAGCAAGATAGCACACGAATTTCTACAGGTAGAGCCAGAAAGACTCATTTCCATAGATATTTTTCAGTTTAACAATCACTCAGATATATAGATAATGAAAAACATATTAGGAAGTTAGATAACATGCCAAATTATATCCTAGTTAGCATAGTTAGTATAATTTCTACTTTATCAGATTTATACAGGATGGTTATAGGCTCATAATGTTAAGTAGAATAGACTCCAAATAGTTCAGAAGATCAGAGGTAAAACTATATTTAATAAGTATTTATTGTATAAGTCACATATACATACAACACAATTTTGGTAATACATTTACAGTACAATTACAATTACAGGATTTACTTAAACAGGTAAAACTAATATCATAGTAAGTACTCAGACATTATGACAAAGTTTTTTTTTGGATCAACATCACAGACCAATATTTTGCATATATTTATTAGTGATATACTAGATTATTATGATGCTTTGATTGCTTTCTATGAGAAAATATTCATTTCCTGCACCACATATTTAAAAATTTGAAAGGTTAAATAATAAAGGCAAAGTTCTTTATGGGCTATGAAGAAAAAAACTGTAATGATCTCCCTTACAGATTTTCTATAAAATTCCACATTCAAGTATCTGCTTAATGGCATATTACCTTTAAATGACTGTAGTTAGGGTTTCAGTCATGTCTTAGGATTTACAAATGTGAAATATCATGAGATTTATTTTGCAATATGATCTTAATCCCCATCTTCTCCCTAGCATCCGCATATTAGGGAGAACATATGCTTTTTTACTCTTTGTGACTGGCTAATCTCACTTAACATAATGTTTTCCAGTTGCATCCATTTCCCAGCAAATAACATGATTTTGTTCTTCTTTATGGCTGAGTAAAATTCCATTGTGTACATATCCCATAGTTTTATAATTCATTCATCTGTCGATGGACATCTTGGCTGCTTCCATAGTTTGGCAATTGTGAATTGTGCAGCTGTAAATATAGATACACATGCGTCGGTCTGATAATTTGGTTTCCATTCTTTGGGTAGATACCCAGAAGTGGTATTGCTGGATCATATGGTAGTTTCATTCTTATTCGTCTGAGAATCCTCCATACTGTTTTCCAAAGTGGTTGCACTAATTTGCAATCCCACTAACAATGTATTAGGGTTCCCACTTCTCCACACCCTCGCCAGCATTTGTTGTTGTTTGTGTTCTTGATGATTGCCATTCTGATTGGTGTTAGGTGAAATCTCAGGGCAGATTTGATTTGCATCTCTCTGATTGCTAATGATGTGGAACATTTCCTCATACATGTATTGGCCATTTGTATTTCTTTTTTTGTGAAGTGTCTATTTAGATCCTTTGCCCATTTTTGCAAGAGGCCTTTTTTATTACAATAAATTCAGCAAGTTCTCTTTGTTTTCTTATGCAACTAATTACTCATTCTTGACTTACTTAGAATGACCATAAAATTATGTAGCCACACTTGAATAACTTTGGAGTTGTGTATTTGTTGGTTATTTAAACATATTTAGGTCTTTTTTTTTTTTAAGAGTTAAGAATACTGTAAAGTGAGCCAGTCTCTTTGCAAGCATCCTTTAGTGGCAAATAGGATAATTTCTATTTTCCATAAAAAGATTGCAGAGACATGAAAATACTGCTTTGTGTCATGTAACTTAATGTCCAAAAATAATTAAATGGCCAGTCTATAAACAACTGAATACAGTGACAGAAATGTGTGTTGAACTAAAAAAATAAAAAAAGTATGTTGAATAATAAAAAAATTATTCTTCCTGAAGTGCAAAGAGAAAAAGGAACTATAAAATAACAGAACAGAGTGTTAGAAACATATATAATGTGTAATTGGCAACCCAAAGGAGAGGAGAGAAACAATAGGTAATTTTGATAACTACTAAGAATTTCTTCAAAACCAATAAAAACAATTCAACCTACGTGTTCAAGAACTTTAGCAATCCCTAAGTATGATACAAATACATCCACATCTAGGCATAGCCTAGTGAAATTGTTAAAAAACAAAGATAAAGAGAATATCTTGCAAGCAGCCAGAGAAAAGGGAACTATACATTAATGGAGCAATCATAATTGAAGACTGAGTTCTAAATGCAAACTGTGAGTATGAAATTACAATAGAATACTAACTCTAGCATTCTAGGGCAGATAACTGCCAACTTAGAATTCTATATCCATTTAAAACTTTAATGAAAATGAATCAAAATAAACACATTTTAAGAAAGATTAAAACAGAGAATTCATTGTCAGAAGACCTACTTATAGTAAAGAGTAAAGGAAAATTTCTGGTTAAAAAGAAGATATTCTAGAGAAAAGCATGGGACTGCAGAAATAGACAAAGTAAATAGTTGGATAAATGTAACAGACAGTTAAGAAACTTAAAAAAAAATTACTCTTTAAAGCCACAAAAAGAATGATGCATTGTAGACATGTAACATATGTAGAGAGAAGTACTGAACAACACAAAATGCCAAAAGAGAGAGTAAATAGAAGCATGCTATTGCCAGGTTCTTACATTATTCATGAAGTAATAAATTACTAATTTGATGTAGACTTTAATCAGTTAAAGATGCATATTGTAATCTCTAGAGTAACTAATTAAAAATGCAAAAAGTTGTAACTAAAAAGCCAGTAGAGGATTTCAAATGGAATTATGATAAAAATGTTGGCTAACCTAAAAGAAAGAAAGGATTTCAAATGGAATTATTATAAAAATGTTGGCTAACCCAAAAGAAAAAAAGAAGGAGCCCACAATAGATAAGTAAACTAAAAAAACAAAACAAAACAAAAAAAACAAAAGCCAGAAAATATTTAAACCCAATTTTATAAATTAGAATACTAAGTTATAATAAAAGTTTCTAGTTAAAAGAATTTGTGGGGCAACATAAAATAAAATACACATGTAATGTATATATATTTTAATTTCAAATTTCAAGGTAAAAAGACGACAAAGCTTATATTTTACTCTATTAATATTGGATAGAGTTTTAGTCAAAGCTAATTATCATGGATAATAAAAGGCATCTCAGAGTGGTAAATGGGTCAATTCTACAGGAAGATCCAAAAACTCTAAATGTATATGCAACTAGTTATCTAACTTTAAAGTCTGTGACGGGAAATCAGGAGAAATAGACAAAACAGAAATAGACAACCTAGGTGTCCATCAACAGACAAATGGATAATGAATATGTGGTATACTCACAATAGAATTTTACTCAGCCATAAGGAAGAACAAAATTATGTTATTTGCAGGAAAATGGTTGGAGCTAGAGAGTATTATGCTAAGTGAGATCCACCAGTCTCAAAAAGTCAAGGGTCATATGTTTTTTCTCATATGTGGAAGCTAGAACAGAAATAGGAAGCAAAAGGGACTTCAGTCCAATGAGGAGAGAAAACAGTAAAATAGTGGCAGAGGATTGGAGGAGGTAGGTGGGGAGTAAAAAACAAAAACAAAAACAAGAATTGAGGAAGGGAACAGTTCAAATAAGGTTATGTCCATTCAGCTTTCACTACTAATCTCACTAACACATATGAGGAAGAGACAGGAGTGAAGCGTATACTGAGTGAAAAACACCGAGTGATGTGTGCATATATGTTTGTATCACTTTGAATCTCACTA
The DNA here is from genome assembly GCA_004027655.1 of Graphiurus murinus. NCBI lineage: Eukaryota > Metazoa > Chordata > Mammalia > Rodentia > Gliridae > Graphiurus > Graphiurus murinus. The sequence continues at coordinate 1,833 of PVLC010022037.1, read as the reverse complement.
TAATGTATAATTACATTGCACCAATAAAAAAACAAAAAAAGAAATAGACAAATCTATAATTATAGTTAAAGGTTTATAACACATCTGGGTTCATAGTTCTGAGATGAAGCAAATAATCAATTATCCAAAAAGTTACAGAAGATGTAAATAATATTAACCACGTTGAGCTAGGTGACATTTATAGAACAGTATAGCCAATCACTGCAGAAGATAGGAGCATATAGGATTTTCACCATAACAGGCTACAGGTGAGGCACAAAGTGAGAGTCAGATCACATATTGAGTAGAATCTACAGAGAATAACCTAAAAGTGCTCCCTGAAAAGCTGAGAGGAGGCCAGGGAAGAGAGGTAGTCATTGGATAGACTTCTCCTTTCTCTGTGGCATTAGGCCGTTTTGGATTTTTGAATAGTTGCATCACATCTTACTTTTTTTTTTTTTATTACGACGGGGGATTGAACCTAGAGCCTTGATAAGGCCTAAGTTGCACAGGCTGGCCTTGAACTGTGATCTTCATGAAACAGCTTCTGGTGGCTGGAATCTCAAGTATGCACCACCACTCCCAGCTACCACCTTCTTCTGTTTAGTGCTTCTTTGCTTGCAGCAGTGCTCACAGACTCTGCAGAAGTCACCCGCCATCTGGGTTCTGGGTGTTTGTATTGTATATGGCCTTACCTTCACTCTCACTGTTCACACTGGGAAGTTCTGATTTTTGATGGCATAGCTATGACAGCTATAATTAATTTTCCTTCATTAGGAAGATGTCCTTGTCATATTCTTTTTTTTGTGTGTGTGTGTGTGTGTGTGTGTGTGTGTGTGTGTGTGTGTGTGTGTGTGTTGGGAATTGAACCCAGGGACATTCTACTTCTGAGCTATACCCTCAGCCTCTTTTATTTGAAATTTTTTTTTATTGTTGTTGTTTTGAAATAAGCTCTCCTTAGTTTGCTGAGAGTCTAGCTAAATGTCTGAGACTGTTCTCAAACCTGCAATATTCCTGTCTCAACCTCACAAGAACTAGGAGTACAGGCATGTGCCACCATACCCAGCTTGTCCTTGTCATTTAAAGTTGTGATGCTCTGTTGTAAGTTTTCAAATATCATGATTCTTATTATATCACATTTTACTTTTGCATCTCTTATACCCAAATTTGAACAAACTTATACATTTTGTCATGTCTAGAGGACAGAACTGTCTTGAGAATAGAAATTATATTTACATTTTATCTATAATACCAGAATAAATATTTTTTGAGTTAATCAAGTAATTAAGAATAATAAAAATGTCTGTAAGTATCAATAACCAGAGGCAGCATTACCCACAATGTTTGTTTGTTTCACTTCTTTAAGTAAATCTCTTTAAGAAGCAATAAACTTTCTTTGAAATGGTAGAACAGAGATTTTTTTTAAAAATGATTATGTAGAACATCCAGATTTCCCCAATTAATTTTTACTTGCTATAGAAATGTATTGAGAAATGTTATCCTCTGTTTTTCTATTTGGTCAAATATTTGTTGAGAATCTGATATGTGCTAAAACATGTGATGATTATAATTGAATGTTTTTGAACTGCTACTGTCAAGGTCTCAGGAAATCTGTTGTGAGGGTTAATAATTCTTGGAAAGGGGAAAAGTTTTATATCCTCAACAACCTGCAAGAATGAAATGTTTCCAAGAGTAATTTTCTTGAAGTTAAAGTTGGGGTTATTAATGTTCACCACATAGGTAAAATTTGCTACAATTTTCTGGGACTCTATGATAAGATGATGAGATTTCTCATTTATAAAATCAGGACAGAATACTAGAGGGCCATGAACCACACTCTGGGAACACTTCAAG
>PVLC010022036.1:5459-27324 GCA_004027655.1 Graphiurus murinus | reverse complement strand
GGTCTCAGCCTCCCAAATGCTGGGATTACAAGCGTGCGCCACCACGCCCGGCTATGTGTGTATGTTTGTATCACTTTGAATATCACTATAATGTATAGCTACTTTGACCAATAAAAGTAAATATTTTTAAGCCGGGCATGGTGGCGCACGCTTGTAATCCCAGCATTTGGGAGGCTGAGACCGGAGGATCTGGGTTTTCCGCCAGCCTCAGCTACCTAGTGAGGCACTCCGCAACTTAGTGAGACCCTGTTTCAAAATAAAAGAATAAAAAACAGGGCTGGGGGTGTAGCTCGGAGGTAGAACACCCCTGAGTTCAATCCCCAGTACCGCAAAAAAAAAAAAAAAAAAGTAAATATTTTTAAAAACTGTCTAGTGTCCAAACTGCTGGTAAATTCAAGTTAAGGAAAGAGACTAAAGCCAGAGTGTTTCACTAGATGTCCCAGCTGAACTACCATGTTGAATTGATGGTGAATAGTCTTCAATAAGAAATCTACTGGTAAACATGCCTTGGAGAAACCTCCTAGGAGATCTTAGGAGCCACTAAGATCTCCTTCGTGGCTGTACTAGTTTGCGATCCCACCAACAGCATATCTTTCCAAAGAAATTTAAATCCGAATATTATAGCCATACTTGCATATCCACGTTCATAGCAGCACAATTTACAACAGCCAAATTGTAGAACCAGCCTAGGTGTCAATCAACAGATGAATGGATCACAAAATTATAGTATATACACAATGGAATTTTACACAACCATAAAATAAAACCAAAATGATGTCATTTGCAGGAAAATGGATGGAAATCGAGAATATTATGCTGAGTGAAATTAGCCAGTCCCCCCCCAAAACAAAGAGATGTATGTTTTCTCTTATATGTGGAGCCTAGAGAGAAATTGGGAAATAAAGGTAACATCAGGTAGAGAGCAAAGACTCCAATGGAGTGATGGGGGGGGCGTAGGGAAGGGAGGAGGGAGGATGAAGACATAAAGAGTATAACAGTTGAAATAATGCTACCTGTGTACACAAAATTACCAATCTCAATTTCAATGACATGTACAGGGAGGGGAGAGAGGAAGGGAGGGGGCAGGACTTGGAAGGAAGTGCTCCAAGAGTTGTGTGCATGTGGGCTTCTATCATTCTATACCCAACATGATGAATAATTACAATGCACCAAATTAGGGAAAAAATATGTGAGTAAACTGACATTTTATGTTTTTATATTTTCTAGAGACTTCAGCAAATTAGTGAGACCTTGTTTCAAAAAAAGGGGGAGGGGGCTGAAGCTCAGAAGTAGTATGCTTCTGTACAGACACACACACACACACACACACACACACACACACACATACTTCTAGTAGATTTCCTGTTGTTGTAGGCAAAGGTTGCTATACAAGTACTTCTAGAAAATGTTGGGTATTGTCTCTAATGAATTGAGAAGAAAAGGAATTGAAAAGAGTTGAAGGCCCCTAGCGGTTGGACAATGTGGGGGTGTGGTGATTTTCTTGAAGTGAAACTATCTATGAATCTCCAATAGTTAGCTTTTCCCAGGAAGGGAAATCTAAGGTGGAAAAAAAGCAGCTAAGCAGCCACTTCCAGGCTTCCTCCCTGACTTCCTCTGTGAATCTCTCACTTAGAGAACTATTGCTTTTTCCAAAACATCAGATGGACCATTGCTAGGGCCAGTGGTTCCCAGGAATACTGGACACTCTTTCCACAATTCATGGAGACAGTTTCCAAGGACACGGACAGAGCTATTGAGCACCTGGCTTTCCCGATACAGCAGGCTATCTGAAAAGCTAAGGACAGAGTTTCTGTGTTTCATGCTGCTGTTGCTGCCATTATTGTCACCTCTTGCTCTTCTTCTATAGAGTCTGAAGGAAAACTTGTAGAACTGCAGCAAGAAGAGATTCGATGAAACCTCAGGAGCCTCCTAGATGGGGACAGCTAGGAAGTGCTGCTCCTTTCCCACTTGCCTCATTAAAAAAATCTTTGTAGAGAGACTAACTCTAAAAGTATTTTTAGAGTTGAATTCTTCTCCATTTTAACCCCTTTACCTCTCTAGTTTTCAATTTCTACTAGTTCAGTTTTTAATAACTTTGCAGAGCCCCACAAATTAATAATCTATTTGAAGTATATTATTAGAGGGAAACTAATCTTACTGCTAAGCAGTCTGTTTTACTATATAGTGAATGTTTGTGTTTTAGAGTTAAAAATTATTTAAAGTAATAGTGTCATGAATGATTTTAAAATGTCTAGTGACTTGCTTATTTTAAGTGATCACCATTTAAGTCTGAAAAACGTATTTTTCAATGTTTTTAAAGTGCCTTTTGAATATTTTTAAACAATGGATTTAAACAACTGCATAAAATAAATTACCATGTCCCCCTCTAAAAGGAAAATTGCCTTGCTAAATTACATGTAGTATTTGCTTCTACATGTAAATCCAAAGAGAATGTCAAAATGATATCTGAAATGACAAATGTGGTCCTTCTGAGAATCTCAATAGTCACCTTTGTTCTCACATTAAAGGTAGAATATATAATTATACAATGCCTGAATTAACTCAGTCCCAAAGCCAATCCATAGGGATCTAGATTTTCCTTCTGACTCCATAGAAGAAGAGCAAGAGATGACAATAATGGCAGCAACAACTAGAAACTTCTTCTAGTCAATTCTGCCACCTTTGTACTGGGAGAAAGCAGACGAAACAAAAAGTAACCCACATCCCAGCAATGGAAGGGCAAACCAACTAAACTAATTAAAACAGGTGCTTCAAAATGTTTAAAGTAAAAAGTGTGCTTCTTGAAAGATGTTTGGCATTCCTATGCAAGGTGGACAGGAGTTTGCATCACATATTCAAAATGGACAGTCATGTATCGTATTGAGTGTCCCTGGGTGCAAACGATACTGCTAATTACTGCCATGCTTCGCCTATGCTCGGCTTGTCTTCCTAAATTCCACCAAGGCAGACTGCTTTGCTCTTCTTCACGTCCTTCTGCTCAGGAGATGCTCCTCTGAGCTTGTACAAGATATCATTAATCATACATTCCACATGTAGATCCCGGGGAAGTGTCCAGCACTACGGGAGACCCATGGCCGGCACTTGGACATGCATTACAGTTGTCATGTGTTTGATTGAGCCACAGTGTCCCAGGCTTCCTTATATGAGCTCTACAGAGCAGACTGTGCACACCTCCTCCCCCAATCTATATCCAATGACTTCACCTTGGTGACTTGATATCAGCCACAGTCAGTGTATTCAAACCCCAGAAATCGTCCAAAACATTTTAAGCATTCTGAACAGAAGCACTAGACCTTCTGTTTCTTCCTCATCTTGTCTAGATTATAAACTTTCTTCAACTTAGTAGCTAAGTCTTTCATGTGAGATTTGCACTTTGAATAACTATGTTCATCTTTTTGAAAATGACTTTAAATGACTAAAGAAAAGGAATTACTTTAATATCTTTTAATATCCTTTTGGACAACCATTTTCAGATAAGACAGTGTTTCCTTTACTTGGTATTCATGAACAGTTGATATTAAAGGAAAAGTCTATTCTACTTTTGTCAAAAGCATTAGTAAGTAATTAGAAATGGCTCTCTACAATTTATTTTGTTAATATCCAGGAAATTAAATTGTCATGTGTAAAATTACAAAGTAACCTTGTGTACAAGAATGCTAATTCCACTGAGTTAAAATTAGTCTTTTTGGAGGTTCTATTACTATCTGACAAAATAATTGCTGCTTTAACCAGGTTTGCAACACTTCCTGTCTAAAATAGGCTTCATGATTTGCAAACGTGAACATTCATTTTCCAGAACATGCTTTGGAGAGACGATGGTCTTTTGAAATTAAATTAGCTGTTTAATAGGCAGGAGGCCCAGTACTCTTTGGAAAGGTATGAGAGTGTTGTGCTGAGGAGCAGAGATTCTGAGGCCAAGTACTCCGATTCTACTCCAAGTGCTCCTTTATCAGCTGTGTGGCCCTGGGAGAGTCACTTGACTTCTCAGTCCCTAGTTTCCTCATATGTTTAATGGAGATGAGGACAGAACTAGCCTCATACATTTATGGTGAAGATTAAATACATAAGTACTGCATATAAAGCATTTGGAGTGATACCCAGTATTCAAAGTGTCTTGTCAATAAATGTTTATAATGATTATAATTTCTAACTGTTATATTTCTTGGCATTTAATAAGCATTTCTGAATTGGTAATTAATTGACCAGCTACTAACATGAAACAAAGGAATAAAGTTTGGCACCTACGAAGTACAGGGAAAACAGCAGTGAACAAGGCAGGCAAGGTCCCTGAGCTCCTCAAGCCTATAGTCAGCTTTATACTGTTGAGCCCCACATGTCAAGAGAACCCATCTCAGTGCTGAGGGATTGAAAAGAAGGGTCCAAAGGGAAACTCCCTCGACAGCATATCTTAAAGACTGTATTACAGACAACCTCAACTAAAGGGCAAAGATTTGGCTGCGTGTAAGAGAGGCCCGAATTAGCTTTTGCTTAGAGATAGAAAATGCTCATGTGACTGTCCCGAGACAGGCAGTCCCGACTCCACAAGCTGTCTAAGGGCATGGGTCATAATGCTTGTCATAAAACTTGACAACTAGCCGGGCATGGTGGCGCACGCTTGTAATCCCAGCATTCGGGAGGCTGAGACTGGAGGATCCGGGTTCGCGGCCAGCCTCAGCTATCTAGTGAGGCACTCCGCAACTTAGTGAGATTCGGTTTCAAAATAAAGAATAAAAAAAATAGGGCTGGGGGTATAGCTCGGAGGTAGAATGCCCCTGAGTTCAATCCCCAGTACCGCAAAAAAAAAAAAAAAACTTGACAACTACTAGGGTATTTTCTGTTTGCAAAGTTCTAGGTAGCTTCTCCCCATGTCCACAAGCTAAGCAATGAGTTGGAGGAAGGAGGAAAAACATGGCCTCTCCATTAGGGGAGAAATAAGAAATTATTAAAAAGGAAGAAATTATTCCTTTTACTTCTTTGCACCGCCCACTAGGTAGAACTTCACATAGCTATACCATCTGCAAGGAAGCCTGGGAAACATTTTTATGCTGAGTGCACTTGTGCCTACCTAAAACCAAGACAAAGCAAAAAACAGATCTTAAAGGACAGCTAATGGTCTCTGCCACACCCCATCTTTTTGCTAAGTTTTCCATTATTTACCCTCCATAGAGGGTAAATACCCTCACTTCCTTGCCAAGGAGCACAATTCCAAAGCTTCATCCAGTTCTTGCATCGAAGTCAAGGTCAAGGTTTCCCTGGATGAGATCAGTCCTCTAGGATTGATGTTAGGGCCTGATATAGCTCCATGGAATATGGTGGCCAATAAGCCAAGAACCAAGTGATCTGCCTTGAACACCTGTATAAAATGAAGGAGTCAGAGCAGGACACCCAGAATAAAACCTTCAATTGCAAAGGGAAAATGAAAGCCAGGCATGGTGGTGCAGCCTGTAATCCCAGTACTCGAGAGACTGAGACAGGGAGATTGCAGGTTCACAGCCAGCCTCAACAATTTAGTGAGGCCCTTCGCAACTTAGTAAGACCCTGTTTCTAAATGAAAAAAATTTAAAAAATAGGGAATAGCTCAGAGGAAAAAGAAAGAAAAGAGAAAATGAGAAACACACAGCTGTCATTAATATATAAGAAGGATCAAGTCCCATTGGAAAGGAATTGTGGAAACTTCCTCCCTGCTGCTGGTGCAAGTCCTCTGGTCAGCCTCTGGCAGCTGTGGCTTTAGCTCTCTGAGGGGACTTCTTTTGTCCATTGTCTACCATAGCCACATCTGAAGCAGGCCTTGGAGATTATTCCTTCTTGGGGACACCACAACTTCCACACTCTGCTTCTTGCTCATTTCAATTTATGACCCAGAAGTTGGGCTGCTCCCTCACAGGGGTTAGCAGGGCTGGCTTCTCTGGCAACACAGTTCCCCTATAACTCGAAGAACGCCTTCCAGGACATTTGTTTCTGCTCGGTTCCATATGTGGGTAATCACAGCCAAGGCTCTGGTCTTGATATAGATTTTAAGACTAAGGGTTCTGGTCTTTGTAAGGACCTCGGTGTCACTTAGATTCCCAGAGGAAGGATTCTTTTATAATGAAGACTCTCTTCCACGTTCCTGCTCCGTGTTGACAAGGGTGTTAAGTCTGTTGGGAGCACTTGTGGGCGACACTCCCTTTGGGCCACAGCCACTAAGCTCCTGGCTGGAGGGCCACAGTACTCTCTGCTGTCCTGAGGCCCACAAGCATGTGTCAACTCAGCTTGATCTGACCAATAGTGATCAGGCTTTCTGCTGACTCCTCAGCAAAGTCTGTTTCCTTTTACTAAGCCTTCAAATAAACGTGCCCTCCCTCGTCCCCACCTCCTATGGTGCAGAAGCCATACTCGAGAAAAGGTTCTCTTGTGGTTTCTTTCCCAGAGACTCGGTTTCTCTGGCTCTACCCAGCACCCTAAGCTATAGGGCCCAGGAAGCAGAGACTTAAGACCCCCAGAATAAAGACATGTTATCCCTAGACCCCTGGAGACTGTGAAGAAGTAGCTTTACCTCTCTGGGTCTGACCTCTTCATCTCTGAAATTAGCAATCTTGACAAGACCACCATGTCCCTCTACAATCTACTTTTGAGTTACACCCCCAGACTTTTTTACTTTTTATTTTGAAACAGGGTCTCACTAAGTTACTGAGGGCTTCACTAAGTTGCTGAGAGTGGTCTAGAACCTCTGATCCTCCTGGCTCAGCCTCCCGAGTACACATACATGTAGGATATCCATGGATCTGTATGTATACACACTCTTTCCTCACTCTACTGCCAAGACCACTCCTGAAGAATCTACTAGTGGAAGGTGAGGAGTGGTAGCACATGCCTGTAATCCCCATACTTGGGAGGCTGAGACAGGAGGGTTGCAGGTTTGAAGTCAGGCTCAGCAACTTAGCAAGAGCTTGTTTCCAAATGAGTAATTTTTTAAAAAGTGATTGAAAAGCAATTTTTAAAGAGCTAGGAGTATATCTCAGTAGTAGAACTCCCCTGGATCCAGTCCCCAGTACCCCTTCCCCCAATCCCCAAAATAAGAGTCTACCAGGGAAAAGGCACACATGACTCTCTGCTCAACAGGCTCTGGACTTACAAGGAAGCCACACATCAGGTTTCCCAGAACCCTCTTTCCATACTTTGCTCCAGGGACAATACCAGAGCAGCTTGCAGATGTCCTGGCCTAGCAAACCTCCAGTGAGGATGAGGTCTCAGTCTTTCCTTCCTGGGACCTCCTGATGCTTGGAGCCTCTTGCCTATCTTGAGAAAATGCCACAGCACTACCCAGTATACTAAAAATATACTAATCCCATGAATTCTCTACTTCCAAAGACTCTTGAATTTCAAGGCTTCTTCCTGCATACCTGGCAGGTGAGTGGTGGAATCAGGACCACTTACTTCAGTTAAGTCCTGCAGATCGACTGGCCTTCCTTCCTTCAGATTGAACCCAGGGCATTCTACCTCTGAGCTACACCCCAACCCTTTAATTTCTTTATTTTTTTTTTTAAATTTTGAAGCAGGATATCACTTAGTTGCTGAGCCTGGCCTCGAACCTGCAATCTTCCTGCCTAAGCCTTCCATGGGATTATTGGCATGCGCCATCACACCGGGCTCAGAACTTCTTTAAATGTGGAGGTGTTTATCATCTATTGTGCCCAACTTTGAGGCTTTATCTGAAATCGGAGATAATAAACTTCCACTCAACTTTCTGCTGCTAATAAGGACGATGGTAATGATAACAACATTAGCTAGCATTTAAAACTATGTGCTAGGCATTGCTCTAAGAACTTTAAATTTACTAAATGGCTAACAGTCATATAAAGTTGAGTCTATAGATGTAGTAACTGAGACATAGAAAACTTAAGTAATTTGCCTATATCTGTATTACTAGTAAATAGCTCAATCTGGTGCTCAATATTAGGCAGCCTAGTTGTCGAGTTTGTATCCTTAATTATCATATATTCCTGCTGGGGTTTTTTTTTGTTTGTTTTGTTTTTGTTTTTGTACTGGGGATTGAATCTAGGGGCCTCCTACCTCTAAGACATATCATAGCCCTATTTTTATTTATTTATTTTTTCAATCAGGACTTGCTAAGCTGCTGAGAATCTCACTAAGTTTCTGAGGCTGCCCTCGAACCTGTGATCCTCCTGTTTCGGCCTCTCACATACTGTGATTACAGGCACATACCACTATGCCCAGCTTCCTGCCTTATTTTTTTTGGCAAAAGATTTGGACTTTATTTCTCCCTTCATCTATAAAATAAGGATAATAAAACCCAGATTATGTAGTGATTTGGAAGATAAGATAATAAAGATGAAGATTCTGGAACCAGCCCTGATGCCTGGTAAGAACTTGATAATAAATAATGGTAATTATCATTATTTTTTCCTTTCTCTGTGCAGTGGTTGGTACCAAGCCAGCACTAAGAAAATCCAGAACAGTCATTCCTACATCAATAAGAGAGCGCCCACCCTACCCCATCCCCAAATCAGCTGGCAGAGATATTCAGTCCCACACATGATTCTCCTATGTAATAAGCAAAGGATGAGAATTGCTTCCCAAATCAAAATACAGCCAGCAATAGTTTGTTTCCCGTTAGGGTTACTCCTTTGAAGACAGTGCCAAAGAATCACAGACAAGTTAGAGAAACTGAGACTGAGCCTAAGCTCCCTGATTTCCCTTGATCAAGTTCCCAACACAGAGTCTGGACTGGGTAGTGACTGGAGAGAGACTAAGTTTTATCTCCTCTGGCAGGCACAGTGTCAAAATGAGTCCCAGACAAAGGACCATGCAAAAACACTAGCTTGACACAAAGCCCTTGCATGGGTTGAGTTGACCGGGAGTCTCAGGGAATTCCAGTCTGAGACTCCTGATACCTGTACAAACCGGATGGGTTTTAGTTTCTATAATTCCCCGAGGTATTAGGGAAAGACTTGATTATCTACAGCTTAGCCTGAATTAAAAGGCAAAGCAATTACACAAAAGCTCTCATTTAACTCTAAGTGGGATTAGGCCTGCACTCACATTATGGCATAGGACTGCACAAAACAAATGGCAGTTTCTCACATGCCCAAGGAAAAATTAGGGTTTTATATAATTTTTCCAAATTATGTGGCAATGTGCCCAAGACGGGCAGATAAAAAGGGCATAGAACCAAATGTACCCAGTCATGGGGCTCAAGCCAAGAGACAAGAGAAGATCCGTTCCTTTTGTTTTTCTACACACACAGAAAGGCAGCATGGTTGAAGGGAAGAACTAGGTTTTAATCCTGCCTTGGCTCCTGGGGCTCTGTGTCCTTGTGCAAAGAAAGGGAGGAAGGAGGGAGGGAGGGAGGGAGGGAAGGAAGGAAGGAAGGAAGGAAGGAAGGAAGGAAGGAAGGAAGGAAGGAAGGAAGGAAGGAAGGAAGGAAGGAAAAAAAAGTCATTGAACTACTTTTTGTTTCATGGTCCTCATCTGTAAATAAGAAGTTGGACCCCCAAAGTATAAGTTTGTATTCTTGGAATTTAATGATTATTACTCAAGTACGAGGGGTGAGAGGAGGAGTATAGATACAAAGAGGAAAGAGAGAGCTAAAGAAATGGAAAGACAGCCAGGCATAGTGGCACACACCTGTAATCCCAGTACTTTGGGAGGCTGAGACAGAAGGATTGCAGGTTCAAGGCCAGTCTCAGCAATTCAGCCAAGCCTTCAGCAATTTAGCAAGACCCTGTTTCAAAATAAAATTGGGCTTGGGGGTGGCTCAGAGGTAGAATGATCTTGAGTTCTATCTCTAGGACCAAAAACAGAAAAGAAGAAGAAATGTAAAGACAACTGGAAAAGTAAGCATCCCAATGTGCAGATGAGTGCTTCCTTAGCCTTTGTAATCTGATAGCCCTCAGGAAACCCTGGGTTCCCAACGGGAGAGTTATGAGGGTGTGTGCAGAAGTCACAGGGGCAACTTGAATGTTTTCCCAGAACCCATGGAAAGTCCATGCAGCCCCATGTGCGAGACCCGGCTGGTCTCTCTTGAGAATACGTATATCTTTTTCAGTGCATAAACAAATATTAATTTCTCTATTTCTCTAGCATCCAGGAAAAAAAAAAATTCAAGAATTTAAGATGGATTCAAAAGCAAACCCAGGTTAAGCTAATCTTTTGAAATCAAGTATATCTACCTGGGCTGATACTGATTCTGGTGGGCACTTAAGCAGCTTTTCGGTTGCCAGGGACATCTTAATACCAGGAGTGTATTAAAAAATAAAATAACGCACTGGCTTTGCAGTACGAAAGCAGAGTCCATAAACCACAATATCTCTCTGTGAGGAAATAGACTTCCTGTCTGCTATTTTTTTATGTGCCCAATTAAGTGCAGATTTTTGGCTGCATGAGCAACATAACTGCAGCATTTTTTTTTCCAGAAAAACCAAGAAATGAACTAAAAAACTAAACAAGAAAAAGTCACATTAGAAGATGGCCTGATAAGTGCTACGAGATAAAAAAAAAAAAAAATTCTTATTTTATACCTGATATCTTCTAACCTGGACATGACCAACCTCCACACAGTGATTGTGGATCACATTTCTAATGCTCTGGCAGCTCCTCATTCCAGAGGGATTTTCACGGAGTAAGGTGAGTACATTGCAAGGCCTTATATGGAACCAAACAGCCAAGCATCAGGGCAGGGTGGGTGGTTCCCTGAGAAGGGTGTCTGAGAATTAAAAATCAAAGTTAACTGAGATTCTTTGATGAAAAATAGGGGTCGGTCAGGTAATCTGCTTCAAAAGAAATAAGAACCTATCTAAAACCTAGTCGCCAAAAGAAAATGAAACCCGAACATGTGAGGTCTAAAAAAGTTTACAGATTTAAATTGTACTCCTGAGTTACACACACCTGGGTACTTCCTCGCTCAAGCTAGATTTTTAGAACCCTTCAAGAAAGACAGCTTTAATAGAAGACAGCACTAGAAAATGACCCAACTTGGCTACCTTGGAGAGACCTGACCAGATTTAAGTAGGATAACATACACTCTTTAAATCTGGATAAATGCTCCAGTGTGTTCAATAAGGCCTGTCTTTTTCCTGTAAGAAGTCATCAGAAAAAGCACCATGGGGTTAAGAGTGGAATCCATACCAGTCATGAAGAAGATAGTTTTGCAGCACATAACAAAGGTGTGGCTTTGTCTATATTATAGGAATAAAGAGAAACAACAATGTTTTAAACAGAAAGCCCAGATAAGCTGGAAATATCTTTGCTCTTACGTGAGGGCTGGAGTGTCTGCCCCAGAACATCTCTTTTGGGTAAATAGATTGGTTATTCACTGAGCATTTGGCTTCTCTGCATTACCAAATTTCTGAATTAATATTAAGCATCAATATACAAGATATGTTAAAGGCTTAGCTTTCCTGGTCTTTCTGCTCTGGGTAAAAAATTAGTAAGATTTTACTCTATTACTCTCTAAATCTTCTACTTAGTCTATTTTTAACTCAGTCAAATACCCCTAAAACTTCACTGTTGGCTTGGGCAAGCTACTCTCTTCTACCTTTATTTTCCAGATCTATGTTTGGTAACATATGCTGAGCCTACTTCATACTGATAGGTTGATGACAAATCAGATAATATACTGAAAATGATTTTAAAGCCTCCAGAGAAAAAAAATATTATGAGCCTTTCCAAGTGTAAAAGTCAGCCCCATGGTAAGTCCAAACCGCAATTGTTGTTTTCAAAATAAAGATTATAAATAGGGAAGGAAAATAAAAACATGTGCCTTGGTGCAGACTGGTATGTGAATTTTCATGCATTTGTAGTCTCAGTGGAAAATGTTAACTCATAAGAAAGGAAGGGGGGGACCACACAAAACCAAGTCCCGTGCCTATACTAGTGTGTCTGTAGGTAGGTCTTGTTTGTAAGGAACAGGATATGGCAATTCTGATCACATTATTGCACACTTATTTATGACTGCATTGTGCCCCACCTCTTGTTAAAGTTTCAATATAAGGCCTGGTTGGAGTCCCAATTTGAAATGTAAATGATATCAGACATGAAATAAATTTGTTCAACTTTGCGTCACACCCTCTCAGGAGCCTGCATGCTTTGTGAACCACTGCACTGCTGTTCAAAAAGTGCCCTTCTAATGAGGCCAATTCTGACTAATGCATATTCCAAGAATAATACTCGACCAAAATTGAATGCAATTCTCTTGTACTTATTGTAATTTTCTATGACAGAGAGCAGAGGCTAAATTCGGTGAAAGTATTGTTTTTCTTCTATGCTTGGGTCTGCCAGAATTTGTTTTGATTTCTCCCCCTGTCCCCCAGTTATCCCTTTTGGAATGATGTGGCGGTTATGACCAACTGGGAGACTTGTTGGCATCTGTGTGGTGCCAGTTCTCACCACTTTCCTTCACGCCGTAGATAGATAGGCTTTGGGTATGGCATGGAAATATTCCCAAATGAAAGAATCATTAACAAGAGCAATGTCAAGAGTAACCTTGAAATGAGGCAGCTGATATTTCATATGTACAGGGCACGTATCATTCTGGCCATGTCAACGCCATTTGAGGTCTGCAGCTTCCTTTCCTCAAAAAGAAATATGGCAGTGAGTCAAACTGATACAGGAATTTTAAATATGTGTGGTCACACGATGTTAGAGACTACGAATTCAGCATTAGAAACCAAAAGGAAAAAAAAAAAACAAGCCACAGGTAGTATTCTCATATTATATTTGTTTGAGCTGTCAGGATAAAATACTAGAGAGAAATATTTTTATGACATGGAAACCAAGATCTGCTTCCCAAAATTATTTTCCACTCACTTAAAGCTATGTATCATTGTGTAAACCTAAAGTCTCCTATCCCTGCAGAATCCAACATTCATCTTATAACTGGTGAAAGGATGCCTATGTCAAATAAGCAAGCACACCTGGGAGTGCTGTGTGGGGTGTGAGGTACTAGAAGAAAATGGTACCTTCAACACAGTGGACCATGTGTCTTCATAGATCACAGGTGGGTTTAACTTGAGGTCAAGGCCTACAGTCCCAGCTCCAAATGCACAGTACACTTATGTGTGTGTGTGTGTGTGTGTGTGTGTGTGTGTGTGTGTGTTTAAGAAATGAGAATTGGAATCTATTGTAAGGAATCTTTTTTTTCCCCCAAAACTCACTGGATGTTTTTACATGCCATTCCCCTGACCCTTAGTCCTGTCTTCAAAAGGTCTCCTGAGACAGATCTTTAAATTTTAAAACATCCTATGCAGTTATGTAGACATTGCCATATGTTCCACCTGTGTTACCGCTGGACCTTGCTTTCTACATGTGGAGCATAAGGTAGGTGTCTACTCTCCTTGTTTACATAGCTTCACCTTTCCAGGACTAATTGATACACATACCAGAACACAAATGTCCCTGCTCATCTATGTGGACCCTAAGAAAAGCATCAAAGGTCTAGTGAGAATGTGCCACATGCTTGTCATGGCTGAGACCTACACTCCTTGTCCTGGCACCTTGAGAGGTCCCTGTGGCCCACTCAGGATTTGCAACATGGGAGTGTCCTGAGGCACACAGAGCTATGGTCCCCAGGACACCAGGACAGAAGATTTAGAGATTCCTTTTCAAAGTGGAGACTACTGTGGGCAGCAATGTTAGAAGATAGGGCCCATGATCTACAAATATTAATTTAATAAGGGGAAATGGATAACAGCTAACCTTTGGGGTTTTATAGCTTAAGAGTTGCTTTCTCATTAATTTTTGAATTTCCACAATTTGCCCGTGATGTATTAATTTCTGTATTATTCAAATGGGAAAACTTGAGCACTGAGTGGTTAGTTCATTTATCCAACAGATATTTATTGAGAGTTTGCTATGTGTCAGACATTAAAGGCACTAAGGATAAGGCAGGAGACAAAACAGACAAACCCCTGCTTTCAGGGAGCTTGAATTCTAGTTGGTAGAGAAAAAGGAGATATATGTAGAATGATACACAAGTGAAGTATATAGCATGTCAGATGGAGATAAAGTGGTGGAGAAAAGGTAATGATTGAGGACAGTGACCAGCAGACACTATGGGGGAAGGGAGAGGAGATTCTGTGTTCTGTTGTAAACAGTGCTATCACTGGAGGTGGTAGTACACACTTGTAATTCCAGTACTTGGGAGGCTGAAACTGGAGGATCCGGGTTCGTGGGCAGCCTCAGCTACTTATTGAGGCCCTTCGCAACTTACACTCTGTTTCAAAATAAAGAATAAAAAATAGGACTGGGGGTGTAGCTCAAAGGTAGAATGCCCCTGGGTGGTTCAATCTCCAGTACCGCAAAAAAAAATTGCAATCAGAAAGTGCCATGTTGAAGCCGGGCGTGGTGGCGCATGCTTGTAATCCCAGCATTCGGGAGGCTGAGACCGGAGGATCTGGGTTTGCGGCCAGCCTCAGCTACCTAGTGAAGCGCTCCGCAACTTAGTGAGACTAGGTTTCAAAATAAAGAATAAAAAAAATAGGGCTGGGGGTATAGCTCGGAGGTAGAATGCCCCTGAGTTCAATCCCCAGTACCGTAAAAAAAAAAAAAGAAAGTGCCATGTTGAGAAGCCAACACTTGAACAGACAGTCAGACAGTTGTGAGGGCAAACGAGCTAGTCAGATGGATATCTGGTATGGGGCATTGCTGGCAGCAAGTGCAGAAGGCCTAATACAAGAACACACATAGCTTGATTGAGAAAATGCCAAGAGGAGTGGAAATGCCTGGAAAAGAACAAGTCTGTAAGTAGATGGAGATATAGTCAGAGGTGTAGAGAAGAATCCTCTTCCTGAAGGGTCTTGATCTTATTCTAAATAAAATGCAAGTACAGCTGTTATTCAAAATGTGTAACAGCTGGTGCAGCACAGACACTAAACAATCAGCCTAGATGTCTGGCATTTATACCAAAGCAGAGTCCTAGAGACCCTTGGACAAGGGGTCAAGTGCCAAGTGTGGTCCTTTAAGTTGGTGAATTGTTGGAGACACCTCTTGGTGGGTTATAGAGAAATTCCTGGTGAGAGAGTCTGGGATGGGTATATCTACCAATAATACAGACAGAAGGACCCCAGTAC
Source organism: Graphiurus murinus (assembly GCA_004027655.1). Taxonomy (NCBI): domain Eukaryota; kingdom Metazoa; phylum Chordata; class Mammalia; order Rodentia; family Gliridae; genus Graphiurus; species Graphiurus murinus. Next base: position 12,235 of record PVLC010022036.1, on the reverse strand, counting down.
TTTCCACCCCATGCCAGTGTTAGCCAGATGGATGTCTCTTCTAATAAAGAACCATGGCTGGGTCTTCCTGGAGAGTGACATGACTGAATTCGCTTTTTAAATGATTGCTCTGGCTGAAGTGTGGAGGATAAACCCTGGAAAGGCAAGGGTATAAAAATGAGGGGGGCCAATTAGGTGGCTATTGCAGGAATCTGGTGAGAGATGATGGTAACTTGAACAATGATGGCAGTGGACAAGCAAGGCAAAGTTAAAAAAAGAGAGAGAGAAAAAAGTTTAAGTCAGGGCCAGGAAGATTTCCCCATGGACGGGATCTGGAGTAAGAGAGCAAATGTCCAGCAGGACAGGTGGACCTGGAAGATTGGGGCTGCCACCAAGTGGGATAGGAAAGCTGAGATGGGGTGGGACAGGGAAGCAAGGCCAAAAGTTGATTTTAAACATGTTAAGCTTGAGATGAGTTAAGATTATCGACACCCATTAAACACCAACACGATAGCTCTGGGACCTAAGGACCATGTTACTGTCTTCATTTCTCAGTTGAGATAACTTGACTCAAAGAGCTGAAATATCTTAGCCATCCCACAGCAAGTAAACAGTGCTTCAAGGGTTCTAACCAGGTTCCTCAATTCTGAGTTGAGTGCTTCTCCTAGAACAGCTTCTCCTAGAGTGCTTCTCCTAGACAAGAACCAAACAGTAGATCATTGATGAGCATTTCCTCCCCTGTGACCCCCTCAAAAGCAAGATTTAAATTAAAACTTTCAAACTCTAAGATTTAGGGGATCTGCTATAAAGGGGGAGAAGAATTTAATCTTAAGTCTGCTTGAAAAACCAAGAGAGTTTTTTTCCCCCCTTAAAAAATAAAACAAAACCGAGGTGAGCCTAAGGCCAGCATGCTGATTGCATCAGAGAGACAAAGATGAAAAGAAGAGAGAGGAAAATGGGCATGAGCCCTAAATCAGCACGTTAGAGGGGCTGGCCTGGGAGGTTTGTATTATCAGACGTTAGAGATGGAAGTTCTTTTGCTGGCTTAGAAGAAAACTGAAATAACACATTAATTTTAGGGCCTTTGATATTTTTTTCCTGGAGATATTTTGTTTTGATACATCCGACAACAGCCAAAGAGAAAGCCTCAGAAGACAGACATAATAAAAACAGCTGAGGATCCATAGTCACTACGCGTAAGTTCCTCTTTCTTAGTCCTGCCCAGTCCAAATCAGCAGCTCCAGGAGCAGGGACAGGACATCCTGGAGGATTTAAAGAGCAAGTCTCAACATTTTGAAGTCTGTGCATCAGGATTTCCTCTTCAGCTAAAGGCTTTGAGACCTGTTAAGACTCAGCTGCTTCTGAGGAGGATCATGTTTTACAATGAATCGGGAGATCGTTGTGCTTATTGGGGGGATTTACCAACAAAAACCCAAATAGCTCAGCATGGAAAACCTTCATGACAGAGGGAGGGCTGGCTTCCAGTGGTTTAGAAACCAGGGTACCACTGTTTGGGTTAAGAAATGAGGGAGGAAACGGGAATGTGCACTCATCCATTTATGCGGCACTTAATGTTAAAAATAGTAACATAATTTTAAAAATTGGAACCTGAAGGGAAGAGCTAGGAGACAGTATAAGTGAGATAAATTTCTCCTCTTTTATAATGTGGAGTCAGAGATAGTATATAAAAGTAGTAAATCAATAAAGACACTGATAAGAACAAATAATAACAGGAACTGAAGGTAGGTTTAAGAGAACATGGCAATGAGTCGGGTACCAAAGAAGTGAAGATAAAATATCTTGTTTGTTTGGTAGTAGGGATTGAATCCAGGGATTGAACTCTGAGCTATGCTCCCAACCCTTTTTATTTTTTATTTTGAAACAAGGTCTTGCTAAGCTCCTGAGGCTGGCCTTGAACCTGTAATCTTCCTGCCTCAGCCTCCCAAGTACTGGAATTACAGGTGTACACCACCATGCCTGGCTAAATATCTTGTATTTTACACTATGTTGTACTGCATGCCTTTTTAAAAAATGCAAGTACTTATATTTAATTTAAAAATTTAAACTGAAAAAATATATTGAAATATTACATATATAAATAAGGCTTAGGCAGCCTCAGCTACCTAGTGAGGCACTCCGCAACTTAGTGAGACTCGGTTTCAAAATAAAGAACAAAAAATAGGGCTGGGGGTATAGCTCGGAGGTAGAATGCCCCTGAGTTCAATCCCCAGTACCGCAATAAATAAATAAATAAATAAATAAATAAATAAATAAATAAATAAGGCTTAGGGAACAAATGGTGATTAAGATGAACACATACCCTGCTTCTAAGGAGACTTAAGACCTGAGTACCTAGAGCAGAAGAAGAGGAAAAACTAGAACAGAATGGAAAGAAGGAGCCTAAATCTCTTTCTTGTCTTGTTCTTCTGCCTTGGATCGAGTTAAATGTAAAAAGGACATATATATTCCCAACTGGTAGATATTTTATAGCTGTACAAAGGCAAGCTGTGCCCAATTCTACCATATCCCCACCAGGTTCCTCTCTCTTTCCTTACAAGAACAACTTTGGAGCTCCTTGCCTCCCTGAGAATTGACCCGCCCACAGAAGAAAGTACGTAGGGTGAGTGAGAAGTAGGCACAGCAGAGGAAGTCATGTCTTACATTTTCCTTTGATTCTACGCCTCTGACCTGGCTGTGTATTTGCTCAGCAGACTCCCCAACTGGATCTTCAGTAAGATGTTTCACAAATAAATTGCCAGGAGCAAAGGGGTTAATAAATTTAAGCATGCTTGAGGTGAATCATTCACAGAACTTCAGACTTCAAACATGGAATCATTAAAACTATTAGTGTTGACTCGGAGTTCTGTTCTCCAAAAGCTGGGGGTGTTGGGCTACCTCTGTTTAAAAGTGCTGGCAACTCTTTCTTCACATAATTGGCTTCAATGGCTCAAGATTTCTCTTTTCTGGGCTAAGAGTCCTGATTTGTTTAATTCCCTAGAAAAACCTTTCAACTCAGTGGCCCATAGTCAGTACTAACTCAGGATAATCGGAATAATTTTACGATTAAACTCGACTTCGTTATTGACAATAACGCTGGTTTACATTTGCACTCCTGCCTTTGTGCAGTGCATTCAACAAATATCCATTAGCATGCCAACATTATAATAGGTATAAGAATACCCAGATGAAATAATAACCCATTGCCCTTAAGGAACATACAGTCATTAAAATCATAATAAGTGCATAATACAAAGTTGTAATGGTGTGATACTTTTCTATCTTTTCCTGGTAAGTAAGCATATCTGTTTATTTCCCATAAACCTTTATGAACTAGGGAGAAGGACAAATGCCACTCAAGGGGATTAGGGTATGACTCCCCTAAATATGTCACCTTGGTATATGGATTATTCTGAGCTGAAGTCAGTTGAGAAATGGCAGATGCAGGAAAAGCTCTCAGTCCTCCCCTTTTCAGTCTAAAAGCAATGCACACATTCTCCTTTGTAAAGATAACATAAATTTCCACTTGTAAAGATCTCCCTCTCCAATACCAGAAAGAAGAAAATGGTTTATTAATAGAGAAGGCACCAACTTGAGCTTCCATCACAAACATACATAACCGCATTTTCACCACATAACCTCATTTTCATTCTTTTCTTAATATATTTATCTTCAGCAATTTATTACCCCTAGCAACCCAAGCCTCTGTCCTTCTTTTGTCTAGTTACTTCTCTTTTATCTAGTTACTTCCTCTGTTCAAATAATACATAAAACCTCTGAATTTAATGCTTCTTTGGGTCATCAATTCCCTCTTTTCTATGAAGACATCCATTTGCATATATAATATACCATTTTTCCTGTCTAATATTTTTGTGACTTTAATTTGCAGGGTCCCTGCTGGGTGTGGTGACATGTGCCTACAATCCCAGTACTTGAGAAGCTGAGACAGGAAGATTGCAGGTTACAGGCCATCCTCAGCAACTTCACAAGATCCTGTTTCAAAATTAAAAAGGACTGGAGGTGTATCTCTGAGGTAGAATGCCCCTGGGTCTAATCCCCAGTACTAAAACAAGCAAACAAACAAAGCATACCTAATGTTCAGGGTTTCTATTACAGAGCATAAGAGAATAAAGGGAAAAGTGTTTCCTCCTCTATACCACATACAGATGGCTATGATGGAGGAAAAGTCCATACACAGAGTAAAAGAAAGTAGAAAGTAGTATATAGCTTAGAGAGTTATAAGAAGAAATAATAATGTAAGTTGAAGAAGTCAGACTCACATAATTGCATTTCATCACTATCTCCCACCTTGAAAAAAGAAGCTAGGTTTGAAGAAATATCAATATAGGTGTTAAGACCTCGGAGATAAAGGTAGCTTGGAGATGTTGCATGCCTCCAGAAGGAGCCAACATTCAGCTTAATGTAGGTCAACAATTTTTATTGCAATTCTTCTCCAAAAGGACTTCAGCCATTTATCACAGTGACTACATGTTGGGGAAGGGGAAATAACCAGATTTGGGGAGAAATTATTGGATGCCAATTCTGAATTGCTACTAATTCATACCACCCAAAGTCAGTGCAGCTCACTGATCAGTGGAGCTCAGAGATTCAACATAACAATGGCCTAGGGCTATCTCAAAATAGGCCAGTGGGACTCTAAAACTATCTTGTACTTATTGTCAAAATTCCAGCAGATATAGTTGAAACACACATACTGAACAACTGGCTGAAATCCCATATTGATTTTCTGAGCTATTAAATTAGAGTTACTATGGGAAGAAAGGCCACATGGAAAGTTTCTGGAGTTTCTTCCACCTACCAAAATATTAAAGCAAAAGCAATACTACATTCCTTGAAGGACTGTAGACATTAGTAACATCATCAAGGACTTGAATTACAGAGGCATGGTAAATTCTAACATATGTTCATTCAGATAACCTCTTAATCCTGTGCATAAGACAGATGAATTCAGGAAAATGACAGCTTATGATCAGAAATTCAGTAAGGTGGTGCCTCAAATTCCAGTTGCTGTCACTGGAACAATGTATTTTCTTTGCTGGAACAAAGCAACATATCTCCTGTGTCACCTCAGATGCAGTCATTGACCTGGTAAATGTTTTTTGTTTGTTTGTTTGTTTGTTTGTTTGGTACTGTGGATTGAACCCAAGGGCATTCTCACTCCTACACCCCCAGCCCTATTTTATTTTTATTTTGAAACAGGTTCTCACTAGGTTGATGAGAATCTCACTACTTGCTGAGGCTGTCCTCAAACCTGTGATTCTCTGTCTCAGCCTCCCAAATACTGTTGTCTAACCATTTAGTGAAGACACCAAAAAGTTTTGTGCTCTCAACTTGAAGAGCTCCTATCATCCCTTCACTGTTCTACCACTGTTCAAAGCTATATTAACTCACTGTACTCAATCATAACTTAGCCCACAGGATCTTGGCCGTCTCTCCATTCCACATAGAACAATCTATCCCAATACTTTCAAGCTATCATGCTGGTCAAATATGTTGAGTGAGAAACAGCATTACTCTGGAAACCTTGATAAGACACATGCACTACAAGATGGGATACCAATTCCCACCAAAACTCAGGCACTTATGACAGAGGAAATGATACGAGACTTACCCTTCTGCATGAACAGTTAATACAACTGGACAAGGCGCATGAAATGATAATGTTCGGGCAATGGGAAAATAAGCAGCAAAAGACTGCTGAGAGAAAGAACAAATATGGAAGACCCAGGATCACCCTGGATTTCTGCCTGCAAGCACTTTCCAGCCTGCAGCACAGCGCACGGTGATCTTGCTGAGATGGACAGAGAGAAATCTGAATTTGAAGGGGATGAGCGCTTGGAATTTGTGAAGCTGGATACCAAAAGAAGGAAGCTAAGAGAAGGGGGAAGGAGAGGAAAAGAGGGATTTAGAAACCTGACCACTGGTGTCCTTAAGTCTTTTGCTGTTTAACACATTGTGCATGAGCAGCCTGATCTCTATGAGACAAGGTAAATAAAAACTTTCAGGGAGATACAGAATAAACAATTCCTAGTGTTCACACCAGGCAAGGAGCCATTCATGGTCTGACCAATCAGAACAGGACCATCCTTACTGAATGCGTGGAGCACTTGGTAGAGACTTCAGAGTCACATATCATAGCAAGGCTAAGCCAACACTAGAATAATGGATATACTAGGCCCACCCTTAAGAGAGCTTTTAAAAAAAGCCTAAACTGGGTGTGGTAGCATCTGTGTGTAATCCCAGTACTTGAGCAGCTGAGACAGAAAGATTGCAGGTTCACAGCCAGCCTCAGCAACTTAGTGAGGCCCTCCACAACTTAGTGAGACCCTGTGTTAAAATAAAAATAAAATGAGATGGGGGTGTAGCTCAGGAGTAAAATGCCACTGGGTTCAATCCCCAGTACTACAAAAAAGAGGAAAGAAAGAACGAACGAATGAACGAACGAAAGAAAGAGGAAAAAGAAGCCTAAAATGATTAAGCTAATCCACAAGTAACTTGCCTATAAGAATGAAGTCCAAGAAAGTTTTAAAAAAGAAAAACAAGCCGGGCATGGTGGCGCACGCTTGTAATCCCAGCATTCCAGAGGCTGAGACCGGAGGATCCTGGTTCGCAGCCATCCTCAGCTACCTAGTGAGGCACTCCGCAACTTAGTGAGACTCGGTTTCAAAATAAAGAATAAAAAATAGGGCTGGGGGTGTAGCTCTGAGGTAGAATGCCCCTGAGTTCAATCTCCAGTACCACAAAAAAAAAAAAAAAAAAAAAAAAAAAAGAAAAAAAAA